>QGSO01000852.1:0-183500 GCA_011037825.1 Carya cathayensis
ACCATATGGGTGCTACACGGGTCCCCTAAAGTCTGTATCCCTGCCGATTACCGCATCACAACACAGGTATCTACACCAGCTGTGAGTGCATTAATACGTACTCCACAGTTATTGTGGCCCCACGTATTCTACGTGTCACAATTGCTGTGTCTCACGTAGTGTATGCTCCACAGTTTTTGTGGCCCCATGAATACACGTAAAATAAAATATATCACCATCGGCGTCAGTGCCCGGCGCACTCCGGTGACCAGTTACTTAGGCCCTATTCGCAACCTGTTGATTGTACTTCGTCAACCCAAGGAATTTCACACCTATTTAGACACTCTAGGGTGAACAAAGGAGTTCCACTAGGATATTACCTCATCCTAGCATTTAGGGTCGTAATTGACATGAATAACTTAACTTAAACGTGATCTGAGATCTATATGAACTTTACATAAGGTGAACCACGCTTGAGTCCGTGGCACCACATAACATAACTTGTGGTGAACACGCTTAGATCCGTGTCACCCTTAACATAACTTGTGATGAACACACTTAGGTCTGTGTCATCCTTAACATAACTTGTGGTGAACACGCTTAGGTCCGTGTCACTCTTAAATATCTTATCTTTCTTAATGCATGAGATAATATTTAATATCATGAACTTTTCTAGCATTGCGTATACTTGTAAATGACACAATATGATTTAAACATAAACATTCCATGGCATACTTAACATGACATACTTATAACATACAACATTGCATGACAGAAAAGATTGTGTAACAGATAAATATTCATGAAAGAATAAATCATGCATAACAGATAAACATGTAATGACATGGCATATATGATAACATACATACATAAATTGTAGTTTCCTTACCCATCATACATACACAATAAACTGATAGTAAGTTAGAAGCTAATTTATCTCGCTCGTCACGTTCTACGAGAATAAAATGCGAAACACGAGAAACTGTAAGAGGGTATTCTAAAAGTTAGAAATTTAATTACTAACAATTAGAAACATGAAAACAAGCTAACTTAGAGTAAAATGACCATTTTACCCTCTACATGTGGGAAAATGACCATTTTACCCCTAACTTAAGGATTTCACATCCTAACTCCAAAAATTTCTAAAATTTACATTCCTCATGTAACTTTTGTCCTAAACTCAAATATCAACTCAGAAAAATATAAAACAAATCACAACTATGAAAAACACACTATGGCCGAAACATCCATAGGTCATTTCTCTTAATTTTTGTTGCAAATCCTTCCAACTTCAAAACTCATGCTTAAACCAAAATTTTGCAACAAACATTTTCCAATCCTAAGTTTAAAACCATACTTAAAACATCCATTTAGAAAAAGCTAAAAATCAACACCAAACTTTTTGTAAAAAGATCCAAACACTTAATCACAAGCTTTGACCCTAAATCAAAACATTTCCAAGAATTCCAAAAAATCAAATCTTACTTCTAACATATTCATAACATAATTCTAAGATCAATCATGCTTTAAATAATCAAACTAAAGTCACCAAAATCACAAAATAACACTTGGAGTTTTTGGTTTGACACTAAGTTCAAAAACAGAAACTTTTTCCTCAACTAGTTTTGATAAATCTCTTGATCAATGGCTTAAGAAGGTGAGATCTTCGAAATAAATCATCACATGGTTTAAAAATATGTCCTAAAGAATATCCAACCATAAAACTTAAAATCACATAGCTAAAAATCAATAAAACATAGATCTAACCCAAACACATCAAATCTTAGGCCTAACCGGAATCCTCTTGCATAGAAAAATCATATCTTTGAAACTAATACTAAATATTTTCAAAATAACATCCTAACATGAAAATAAAAGACTTAGTATCATCATATAAAAATATCAAAGCCATTAGAGTTAGATCAAACCATGAAATATTCAAACTTTCCCCAAATAAAAACTGTTTTTCCACTTCCAGTTTTCAAGTTTCTAGATCTAAGCAAATCTATCACCAAAAGCTTTATTTATGCAACAAAGCCTCAATGAACACTCTTAAAAACATTCTAAGAACACTCCATAAAATTTTCAGACCAAGATATTTCCATTAGCTTGGTCAAAAACTCCAAAACATAACATACTCTCCAGATTCACGCCCAGAATGACCTTTCCATGGTTAAAAATACTTTTGACCAACCAAATTACTATGGAATGATACGAATAATATATCTACGGAAACTATACTCAAAGAGGAACAACTTTTATGAAGGAGTCATCGTGTGAAAATACTTAAAAGGGGTCGAAAAGATCCACGCAAAAAGATACAGAAATTTGCCCGAGAGAGTTCTTTTGGGTTTCTCTCTAAGAACGGGGTGAAGAAGTGATTAAAGTAAAGTAAGTGTGTCTTGCACGACTCAAGCCTTCTGTAGGGGGAAGATATGGACCTTAATGACCCTTGATTGGAGGTGGCTATGTGACATAAAGTGAAGAATAGTGGGGGGCAAAGGACTACCTGCAGAAGCTATGAGGTGTGGAGATTGATGGGGTGGGTTCCTCCATCTCATCAAGGCACTATTGGGTGCAGCCAAGGGCAGTGAATGGTCTGCCATGTGGGGGAGGAAACTTCTCCAAGAAGCCTTACCAAGGTGGCCAAATTCGTGGGCCTTAGTGGGCCCCAACCAAGTGGGCTTTAATTTGGGGTTTAAAGGGGGTTTGGTTAGGGTTTGAGATGCTATCAAACCCAAATCCAATTTTTATTGGCCCAATCAAATTGCCAAGGTTTAAAAGGTTGGATAATGATGTCATAACAAGAATTTGAGAAATTAATAGCATGTGAAAGTGATTTAATCAAGTGATTAAACACAATGCTAGAAATTGGATCGAAAATGGTTTGAAGGCCAATTTAGGGTTTGGGTAAACCGTTTAGGGTTTCGGTTTCAACTAAGGTTTTGGGGTTTCAATTGGATTCCAACCATTTAGAGTTTCACTAAGGTTGAAACCCTCTTTGATCTGACTCTATTTGGTTGATCAGATGAAAAAGGTTTTGCTTAGGTGGCATGATCTTACACCTTGATTTCCTTCACAAATTCATCTAATGGTTCCTCTTTGTGCCAAGTGTCTAATACTATTCACTATGTGTGGCTAAGATCTTGCCAAGTGTCCAAATAAAACTTCTCTAACCTAATTTGGACATTCCACACTATGATTTTGAAAACATTGTACTTAGTACGCTTATCGAGGTTACTATTCACTCAAAAAAAAAAACGTAATAAACTTAATACTAAAAAATTTTAAATATTCATATTAACCTACCGTGAAAACCGTTTACCAAAACTCAACCCCGAAGTGCCACTATAAATAAATTTACAGTTTCGAACAGTCTTTTCATCCGAAATTATGAAAATGGGTTATTGGGTCATAAAATCCTAAATATTCTATTGAGTCTAGTGGTGTAGACTATAACGTATTCTGACACTTCTAACTACCTCAAATAATTAAAATCGCATTTCTGACACCATAGTAAGTAATAACACTGATTATGTTGACAGACTAAAACTTGTGCGATTGATCGATTCGTGAAAACTTATGGAGTTTTCACGAGGTTTCTAAAGTTTATAGAAATTTCACTATTGAATTTCTAGCGGGCTGTTACATCTATACTCAATGATCCTCTATTCTGTGGGTTGTTCTTTGGTATCATAACCAAATGAGTACAGTTCTGTCGTTAAGAAGGGAAAGGTAGCCTTATTAACCTCAACTCTCATAGCAGACCAATGATCTTGATAGAAACAAGCACAATACCCATCAGGATCAGGAACCTTGTAAGCCATCAAGACCAAGAACCTTGTAAGGACCCATTTGAAAAAGTACAGACCCTACCTCATCCATTGTGAAAGGCTTAAGAAGATCATCAATCATTTCTTGAGTGACTCTTGGTGCAAGGACAAGCAACAATGTTTTCCGGCTTAGAGGTGGCAAATAAACTTTTGTAATATTGTGTGAAAGCACTTCCTATTCCATTAGAATCTGAAATAATAAACCCATCATCATCAATGATCCTTGTGATTGTATTTCTCCCTTTCACTGACTTGCACAAAGATGGTAGTACTTTGTATTCCAATCCCCTTTTTGAAGCGAAGTCATCTCTGCTCTCTGCTTCCATTTCAAATGTGCTCTCTCAAGTATGCCATCAATGTCCTTTTTAGAAGTTGTGCTTCCTCAACTGATTCAGCAGTCAAAGATTGATGGAGTCTTGCAATTGTTTTGTTTTTAGTTGCACTATTCGATCTTTCAAGTTCTTGTTTGAGGTTTTTGTTAATCCCCCATATGATAGAGCAGGTTGATTCCATTCCTCAATTACATTCCATTCCTTTCCTCAATTACATTCCATTCCTTTCTAATACGGAGAAGTTTTTCAAAATTTTCTTTCTTAATTTGAATTTCAAATTTCAAATTTTAAAATTTTCTTTTCAATATTTGAAATTTCGTATAGATAAGTAAAATTGTAAGTATAAATAATATTTTTCAAAAAGAAATTAGTACAGATAAATATACATATATATATATATATATGTATACACACACTCAAATGTAGAAGCCAAGTTCGTAGTTCGTAAAGCTGGTGAACAGCTTGGTTCTAGTTTACGCCATGATTCACTGACTGATCAAAATATTTTCAAACGACATATTGGGACAATCTTTAGATTACATAACAAACAAAAGGAAACCTAAGAATGTTGCTTGTTTGCAAGGAGAACATAGGTTATTCACACAGCAACCTGAATTGATTAATTAAACAGCCCGATTCTTATGGGACGAAATCTAACCAACCACAAATAATGGAAGAAAAACAAGAACAATCATTCTAAACTTAAGATGTCGTCTGTCAATGGAGAGAGATACAATATATATGGACCAGACTGACCTAAACTTACGTCTTGAATTCACAAGCTTGATAGATTACATGTACAAATATGTTGGACAAGCTTATAGGGAAAGAGGCGAGGGAAAAGGCTATCCTACATAAAATAAGGAAATATAATCATCCTAAAATACTGAGTGCTGACCGTAATTTTCCATCTACAGGGATCATAATTGCTCCCATCTGGTCATGAAATTGGTGGCACACAATTACAATGCCTTCCTTTGCCTTTTGGAAGACGGTTCTGACTGGTTCTCGGCCTGCCAAATAAAATCTCATGAAAAAAAAGACACAGAATTCTAATGTTCATTCGACATGACCGACCCATTTCACAATCAACCAATGCAAGCATGCCATTTTATTAAAAATAAAATCATTTTCCTTTAGGGATAGCCATATTTGTTATAGTATGCTTGCACCCATTTCTCAGTTCTTTAACATCCCAACCCAGTCTCATCTTTAGCATTTCCAAAAACATTTCAGGGCAGGAACCCTTTCAAATTTTATCAATTTCAAAATCAACCTGCACATTTTGCAGCTGTAGCAGCTGTAAGCATAATATATAAACATTATATAGTTTGATTGATCCTACACTCGTGTGCATGCGCAGATACATGCTTGGCTAAATCACAGATGTATATCGTAAAACATTAATATTAAAACTATCAAGTCATATAAGGGCAAATGCATGGAATGGAGTTACAGAGGATTCACAGATGAGGAACAAAGATGACGAATGAGAAAAGATTTTTTTCTTCAGTAACATGACGACACAAAGGTTGAGAGAGCAAATCCATCCACCAAATATTAATTGTTAGGCTACCAAGACAAGTTGATAATTGAAAATGGATCAAATATGTCTATTCCACGTACGGGATTTTCTCACATAACAAGGGGTCTGTTATAAATGGATATTAGAGATTTTGCACATATCAACTCCCCTCTCCCTGCCTCCCTTCTCCCCTCCCTCTCTATCCAACCAACCCTTTCAGATTTAAGTTTTCTCGTTTTAATCTTCCCTAATTTCTCCTGGGGGAAACATTGAGGGGTAAACAAGATTCAAAATTGAACTTCCATATTCCAAGAATGTTTAGCCTGGTGGATTTGGTAAAAATATCTAAACATTTATGCAAGCCAAAAGAAATCACAATCCCGAGAGAGGCAAGGGACCTAATGGCCAATCCAAACACAAGAATATGCCATGTTTGATTTCATCCAATGCAATAATGGCTTGTCCTAGGACCTAAGCCATATATTTTCTTTTCCATTACCTCACATATTTGTTTTTTTTATAAGTATTACCTCACATATTTGTTTTTCTAATTATATTGAAGATTGTCTCCAATATGATGCAAATTAAGGAAAATACAATTAAGTACTTCTGACAACCATGCCCCAATTGTTAGACACATTTTACTCTCGGTTTAAGAAAAACTCTTATTATCCATGCTCTAGAAGGAAAATATGTCACCAAAACAGTAGGTAGAGAATGCTTACAGAGTTTGAAAGCTGTTCGCGTATGTAAGCCATTGATCTAAGCATGGCACCTAATGTATCCCTGGACACCTGAAATTTAACCTCCGACTCTCCTGAAGTGGTCTCAGTATCTTGAAGCTGAAATGACAGAGAAGAAAACATATTCATCAATTAAATGATTTAATCGATAAACATTATATGCAAAGCAAGATGAAAAAATTATTCCAGGTCAATTGATTGCCATTAAAATCATAACTGAACAAATGTGGATAATTTAAAATCGGTGAGACCATATTTTTTACATTTTTATTTTTCAATTTTTTTGTATGAACTTGGAGGAAGGAGGGTGGGTTAGTGAATGGCACACATACATACAATAGGTTTTGATGGCATTAACCTCCACATCATTCTTATGGGGTGAGTTGCTACCACCCGAGTCATGAAGATTAGCTTGAGATTATAGCAAATCTAATCATGTTGAAATCTAATGATTAAAGCATATCCTACCAGCCCCTTTTTGCTCTTCTTACCAAAAGAATAAAAATATTTAGGAATAATATCTTTCCCAGTGATCCATCTCATAGATGAACTCAAAACATGACTACCAATTAACCAAATGTGAGACATCTCTGAACCATTCACGGGTACAGAAGAAAAGCACTGGAGATAACAAGAAGTACTAGTTGACGTAATTGAATGCTTTTTTAAGTTCAGCTTACAAAGCACTATTGATACCCCATATCCGAATCTATTCTCAAGACATTTGCAGTGTTGTTAAAAGCACACTTTAAGCGCAAAGTGCCAAGGCCAAAGTTCTTCACTTATCAAAAGCAAACTGCATTTACAACAGAGCATTTACAAAAGCACGCTTTTCGGAGCTTTTTGTAAGAGCAAATAAGCGCGCACTTATAATATTATAAAATTATAAAATATCATTTCAAGACCAAGAAATTGATGTAAACTAACATTATCAAGTATTTAGATGATATTGTAGATCATTTACATAACATAGCTCCACATAATGTCATATGTGATGTATATGCTTTGAACTCAATATAATAGTCCAAATTGGCTGTAGATGAATGATATTTGATTGCTTATGTTAGCAGAGAAGTCAATACCTACAATTATTGAGCTTGTTTGGTCATGACCTTTTTGGTATATTTTGATTCAAGCATGTATATATGTGTATATCAAGTAAAGCATAAGAGAATTATACAAAATGTTGTATTTAACTAGAGCTCACCCACCACATGGGTGCGGCCACCCCCATAGTGGCTGCTCCAGTTTTTTGTGTTTTCTTCCTTAATTAGCTCATAAGTCATACCACACATGGTTACTTCTCAAAAACATTTTACAGGATCCTAAACGTAAGTACCCCTTAGCACAAGCATGTTTGACCAGAATTTTCTAAATCTATATAATTAGTAGATTACTTGATTTTCATGTTACATTACTCTAATAAAGTTAATACGCTAAATATATTACCATCTTTTTTTAAACCTTTTTTTTATTTTATTTTGTGGATTTTTTTTTATACATTCATTTTTAAAACATGAGCTTTACTTCAATCAAATGCACATCTGCACTTTGCACTTTGCGCTTTGCACCTAGGCTCTAGACGGCATTTGTGGATAAGTGCACCTAGCACTTTTACCAATACTAGACATTCGCTAGCAACAGAGTTGGATCAAGAATCTGCCTCCCTCAAATGAATGCAAATTTTGAAATTCTAGTGGTCATTTTTAAATTGTTTTAAACCCAATAACCATTTATAATTATTCCTATATATTTATATCTAGGCTAAATGAAGGGTTTGCGGCTTGGAATTCCATGACCTACTTCCACTTGACATGGGTTGAAATGCTAGAGGATTTTCCAATACCTGAACCATGGTTTGCTTTGATTTGAAACAACAGCTGCTTGAACGGTTGTACCAGGCACTCAACTTTCAGGACCGGATTTGGGAGAGAGAGAAAGAGAGAGAGAGGCAAACCTAGTTATAAGGTTAAAAAGGACTCCTCCCAAACTTTGAAGTTTAGCCTGGATAATAACCTATTGTTGTCAAATACTTCCATTGCAAATAGATGTGCATATAGAGTGAGTTAGCCGTATATTCATTTTTGATTGGCCTATAACATTTATGTGTAGAGAGAGAGAGAGAGAGAGAGAGAGAGAGAGAGAAGTTAAAATTCAACCAAAATGATCTCCAGTTCATGAACCAACATATGCAAACCTAGGAGGTGTCCATAGCTAAAATGAACTTTTTTACTTTTTTATAAATCACTCCATCAAAATAATGATCAGCAAAGTGGCTCACCCAACAGATGAGATACATTTAAGCAGCATGGTCTAGAATTTGTATTCACATACCTTTAAATTTATGACAGCAACCTTATTAGCTGGTGTTGACAGCTGTTCACTAATGTAGGCCATAGACCTCAACATAGGTTCCAGTGATACTCTCGATAGCTGAAACTTAACCTCCGATTCAGCTGAAGGGGTTCTGCTATAATCTTGCAACTGCAGAGGTTAGAGGGACGTATGTGGTAGTCAGTTGTAAATTAAATATAAAGAGAAGAACAAAGCTAATGGTCAAAAACAACCTAAATGGACATAATAAGTTTCTAGCTTCCATCCAGGTAAGCAGTGATCTATGAGCAATTAGCTATCAGATAACATGTTTCCCAGCATGAGCATTTTGATGACACAAAAGTTCCAGGTTATGTTATACTTTCACTTCTTCAGACACATACCTTCAGATTAATCACGGCTACTCTATTTCCCGGTGTTGAATTCTTATTCTCCATAACCCAGGTCATTGACTTTAGACAAGGAAGAACAACCTATGAAAAAGGCCCAAACAAGAGCCCAGATAAGTGTCATGCCTTCATACTCAAAATAAAAGAATATTTGAAACAATAGAGCTTATATGCGAACATAAGGGGAAAGGTATCAATAAAGGATATGTGAAATCATAAAAACAAAGAAAAATTCTTTCTTTTCATACCATGTTTTCGGGAGGACCATCATCTCGGTGAAGAGACACAGGAGCCATGCGAGGCAAATTCAAATCAGCAACTGATTGAGCAGGAGCACCAGTATCATTTAGATTAAACCGTCGTGTCATCTCATCTTGGCGTGGCCACAACAGAGGGGTCATATCTGAAGCTGATGTAGAGGTCTTCCTGTCATCATAGCCAATCCCACTAACCTGAGAGCTCGGGGGGGCAACTTTTGTGACATTTTTCTTCACCGAAGAAACCTTCTTCCCACCTTCCTTAAGAGCAACCATTGCCATATTATAAGTTTCTACAGTTGTAGCCCCTTCTTCAGCATACTTGATGGCCTCCCGACATAGATTGTTGTACCGCAATGTCAGAGACTCTTGGCTATGTAATTCACCAGCACGTTCATCTAATCCAACTCCACTCTTTGCATTTATAGTCCATCGGTTCAGTATGTAATGGGATGGCAATGTAAGCACATTTGTCACTGTGAAGACAGTCAGAACATGTCTACAAAGAATGCCAGAATACTCAAACATTTGACAACTGCAGTTAGCTCTCATCTCAGGATGGTTTAAAGTGACAACGTATGCCTTTTGATCATCCTCAAACTTTGCAACCCTGAATGTGCTGATAGCTCCATCACCTTCAATTCTATTAGCAGTATATCGAAATGTTTCAACTAGTTCTTCCTGAAATTTAGCAAAGATTTTCCTCGTATAAAGATTTGCAGCCTGTTTTTCCATTGGTGATGGTGTCCTCAGTACTGGTGCGGTGCAAATTGTATCAAAATCTGCTTCTATTTCCTTTTCAAATGAGTTATCTATAGCTCTTTCATACTGCCTAAAGAACATAGGCAATGTCGTCTGCTGATTCACATAACCATCAAAAAATGAACCATCAAATCCTTGATTAGGAGACACAACAGCGAAAAAGGAATCCCGAAAATAAACAGGAACCCATTGAGTACGAGCATTATACAATGATTGAAGCCAATCGTTTGTCCTCAGATCATATTTATCAAGAACTGAATTCCAAGAAAATTCAAACTCCTCAATTGTTTCAGTAAGGTTGATGCAATTGTACAGTTCCACTTGAAAATTAGGATGTACATGGCATACATGTGCCAGCTTCTCCTGGCCTTCTCTTAAAACATGCCACTTGCTAATACAGTGGCGGGCTTCTGGAAACACCTGAGAGACTGCAGTCCGTATTGCTCTGTCTTGATCAGTGATGATAGAGACGGGTTGGCGATCATTCATTGCAGTAAGAAATGTCTTAAAAAGCCACGTAAAAGAGGCCTCTGAATCATCTAGAAGCAATGCACAGCCAAACAAAACTGTCTGACCATGATGGTTCACCCCAGTAAATGGAGCAAATGGCACTCTATACTGATTTACTCTGTACATGGTGTCCAGCATTACAGCATCACCAAAACGATTATAAGCTGTCCTTGACCTTGCATCTGCCCAGAATGCATTTCCCATGCGGTTATCCTCATCAAGTTGTATAGCATAAAAGAATCCAGGGTTCTCAGCCTGCATTTTCTTGAAATATTCAAGCAAATTCTGAGCATCCCTTCCAAGTGTCATCTTTCGATTACAAGGCCTAATAACATAATTCATTGCCCCACTGTTTTTACCCAGGCGATTTGATTCCACAGGAGGGGTTTTCCTAACTCCACGATTTGCCTCTAATTGGACATGGTTACCATCCATGGAGACATACATAACACCACTTGGAACAATTCCCACACCCTCATAAGTCTCGGTAATGGTCTTTGAATTACCAGCAAAATGTCTGCGAGGCCGGAGGTAATGGACCTTACTTGGACTCACCATGGGATGGCTATGGTCCTTAACAAATTTTGACACAACCCATTTGTCTTCACCATTTAACTCTATCCTGAGCATTGCATCACAGCTATCAGCATGCCTTCTTTTCAAACCCTCTCGTCCACAAACAAAGTCTCGAGCAACAATTGTCCCATCAGATTGAGAGCAACTAGACTGACCAGCTTTGGAGCTAAAACCCACCCTTCTAGCATATTCATCATAGAAAGTCTTAGCGGCATCTTCAGAATCAAATTCCATACCCATATATGGCTCAATATTTCCATCCTCATCATGAGCTGTTAAAGTTTTGCCCATATTTACTTCACCTCCATTTAGTTCAGCACCTCCATCATCTGCCACACCTCGATGACCCATTCCTTCTTCCACATCAATCACTTGAACATCCATACCAATCTACGGTAATAGTGCTAAGCTATTGAGTGTCCTATTCACAGACCAATTCCATTGCAATGCAATACAGGCTTTCACAGCGTAGGTACAATCTGCGCAAATTCTCCAACCATGCCAATTGATTCTCTGTTTAGCAATGTAAAAGGATATCCGAAAGAAATAAATCATCAAAATGAAAAGAGAAATAGTTGATCCATCAAGAGAATATCTTAACAAGTTGACATAGCTTGACGCAGTATGTCAAATCCAACTTACAATAAAAAGAGATTTACAGTCTAATATACCACATTAAGTTTTATTTTCGTAATTTTCTTTGTGGACCTAGAACATCAGACCACGCCTAATGCAAAATAAGAAACCAAACTCCATTTGACTGCCAAAAAATTGCAAATCGAAAAGAAAAATAATAAATGACTGAGAGCTGGGAAACTCTTTATAGAAATAGTATTATATATCATAAAAACCTTAAACTATTATAGAAATAATAGAATCAATTATTCGACAGAATCCATATCAATGTTTACTCATGCATCATTCAGAAATGAAAAATTAGGAACGGGAAAACCAAAATCGAAAGGCTCTCATTTGCATAGACGACTCTTTTCATATAAGTGGAGCTTTGAACTAACTTATAAAAAAAAAAAAGTGGAGCTTTGAACTATCACAGAGCTCACGCATAAATAAGTATGGACCATCATACATACACATATATAATAATACATATTACATGAAGGTTAAAGCGAGAGTATGAGATGTTAAAGTATTAAGAATATGCAAAGGACATTAGGATGGAAGATTTAAGGGTTTTTGAGCTTAGAATGGCAGAAGACTGCAGGTAGAAAAGAAAAAAATAATAATAAGAAATCATTAGAAGGTAAAAGAAATTGCGAATATAGGCGACTCACACCTGAGAAGAGTTCGACAAGAACTGGTTTCGTCGTGCGTTTTTAGGGTTTCTTGCCCCACCACCGGGCGACCGCAGAGTCGGAGAGACGGAGAAAACAGGGAGAGGGAGTGCGTGCCGCACAGTTTCCAGATGACATAAGTAGACGCGCGTAATCTTTGCCGTTGATCTAGATCAGGCGACTGATATTCCTTCAAAACAAACCCATCCCACTTTACCAGATTGGTTCAACTGTGGGACCCATACGTTGTAGGGTTTCGATGCCAGGCCATATCTTTTTTCTCTTTCGACTCTTTTATTTTTTTGACATATGATCATATAAAATGTGTAGAATTATGTTTGCAATAATGACCATAAATCCTTTGTTTTCCATCAATTATGTTCGACTAAAAATTTTTAGGTTATGTTTGGACATTAAATATTTCATAATTTTTTGAATAATAGTAAAATAATTTATTATATTTAAGTATTGAGAAAAAAATATTATAAAATTAAAAAATTATTTGAATATAATTTTTTAATATAATTTTTTTTTGGAAGTTTGTAAAACATATATTGATTTTTTATTTTTATTTGAAAGTTTGTAAAAATTGTATGGGTTTTGTGTTTAGATAATAATTAGATAAAAAATTAAAAATTAAAAATTTGAAAGTATTTTATACTTTAATAATGTTTGAAAATAAAATTACGATAAATTATGATAATTTTGATAAATGTTTCATCTCATCCAAATATGCATGTAAAGCTGATGAATAATATAACACATGATTAACACATGATCAGATCAATCACAATCTCAAAGAAAGCTACAAGAAGACAACATAGTAGTAACAGAACATCGAGTTGAGACAAGCAAGCACGAAATGAGAACATATGGTAAGGAAGAAGGGACATAAGCAGGCACCAAAGTCAAGGCATCTTCAATCGACAAGGAAGAGAAAGGGGACATAGCGGTAAACAAAATAAATGGAGGGGAGAGTGTTACGTTCTGGACATCGAAGGTGAGGATAATGCAACAAATGAAAGTGATAAGTTGAAATTGTCAAGGACGTAAGAATTCTCAAACAGTTCAAAATCTTCAAGCTCTAGACATCGAAGGTGAAATTGGGGTACCATGGTGTTTTGTAGTGGATTTTGTGGGACAATGTGGGGGCAAACTTTGGTGTGGATGGATGATATAAAGTTTATTATAGTAAATTTCTCTAACAATCACAATCAGGCAAATGTGAACGAGGGGCAAGAGATAGAGAAATGGTCGCTAACATGCTTGTATGGGAGACCAGAAGTGGCCAGGAGGTAGGAGTTTTGGAGTCTACTTGCATAGTCTCCTTTTTGGTGCACGAAACAAGTGGAAAATACAAAAATTTTAGATCTAAAATTATGAAGAAAAGAACTTGAAAAAAATTATACAAGTCATGATATTTGATTTACTATTCATGGAAATGATGAGGGTTTTGAAATAGTAACTTAAACTCAAGTTAGAGATATTGCCATGGTTGAAAAACAAAACTTACAGCGTGTGGGATGGACTTGGAAAGAAATGAAACCAATAGTATGGTGTATGTGGGTTCCATTTGGAAGAGTGGTATAAAATACTAGACTTGTGTTACAAGTGTTGAGTTCTCCTTGGGTCATATGATCAAACCTTTTGGACCTTGCAATGGTCCTTCCTTAGGCTCCATGTCCACATTTTTATTGGGCCGTTCCTTGGCCTCAACAATCCACTAGGTTGGATCTTAGTCTTGGATTTCACTACATGGGCCTATAGCTTTGGATCTTACTAAGTTGGACCCAATAATCTTATGTCTACTAAGTTGGCCTAATGTCTTGTGTCCATCAAGTGGGGCTTAATAGTCTTATATCTATTAAGTTGGGCCTAAGATCTATGTGCCTATCCTAGCCCTTTCATATTAGTAAGCTAGGGATCTTATTAAACCACTCTTGGGGCCTTCTCGAAATCCATTTGGTATTTAACCAAGTCACTTAGCCCACCAATATGTCAAGTCTCCCATATGACATGTGTGATCCATTGGCCTCTTGGCACCTTTTTCTTAAAATTAATAAAGCACTAGAATTTTCTAATAATTCTAACTAAATCAAAGGCGTAAGCTCTTTTGCCAACACAAACTTTAAAATTTTCCTTCTTCTCAAGTATCACAACTTCCACTTAGCTAGGGTCATGGCTACTAGGGTTAAGCCTAAGGTGCATTTAAGTTGGGTGTTACATCATCTCCCTTAAAAGAAGATTTTGTCCTTGAAATCGAGGGTATGAGCTAGTGCGAATGAATAATACTTAACAATACATATATTATATATACGTACTTATCAAAGACTCTAAAGTCCCGTAACAGACGAGGAATCCTCATCAACATCCTCATCCTCCGACACCTCCTCCTAGGTATGATAGAAAATGGTATCTTCCTTTGAGTCATAGTACATGTTAATTCTTTCTTTTAACTCCCTCCAGAATTATGTCGATGCATCCTCTATCTCTGGAGATCCCTCCTCATGGTATCGTCCGCTATGAATAGAGGAGTCAGATATTTATGAGGCATCCGAGGAAGAGATAATGGGATACAGTGGTTCCTAGTTTTCCTGGTATAGCTCAACTACTCGACTAGATTCTGGTTGGTCATGCAAGGTGTGATTGCTTCCGTCTCTCCTCCTGACATCTAAGCCTGTGGGTTCTGGTTTCATTGGTCCAATCAGTGGGGTCTAGTGGTGGCTAGAGCTTCTCATGTGGCAATGCTTTTCTAGTCCTAATATAACCTTGCCCATCGTGACCCAATACTTGATTCCTCTGACACTCCAATTTTTCTAAATGAATCCAATACTAGTCAACCTTATCGTTCAACCTCCTCCTTCAATGCTCTTCAATCTAGCTCCATACCTGCCTAGGAGATAAAATAAGTCAGTGCACTACCCTCTTGCTTCTAGCCATATCAAACTGAAAATAATAGATGACAGGTGATTGAACTGAAATATTGCATATTTCATATATTTAGAACCAATATATTTTAATTATTTCATGACATTATTATTAGTTTTAGATGGAAAATGGTTAATAGGCATCAATACGAGTTGTGATTTTAATTAATTAATATTATATTTATGCTTATTTTTTATAACCTATAATTTAATTGAACAATATTTCCTCACATGCACAACATATTTTTTATATTCAATTCTTCCTTCTTCTTCTTTTTTTTTTTTCTTTTTCAATGAGCAGCACATACCTTTCAAAGTCACACGATACACGTAGGCTTTATGGAGAAAAAAATAGACAACTTTTGTAGCAGGAGCTTTGGAGAGATTTTTCCTTGGCTTTGGAGACTTACATGGAAAAGAAAGCTTCCTTTTCTTGTTTTTGAAAGGAACAGCAGCAGAGGCTTTAGCTGGTGAGAGAAGGATATTTTTCTTTCTGGTTCGGTTGAACGAGAAGAGAAAAAAGGCTAGGGAGCTTTTGGACTCAGCATTTTTAGTTGGCTCTTTTTCGGTATTGGAACTTGGAGATGCACACTGGGAAGGGACTTTAAGCTTTTGGGATCACACAGCAGGGTTTTAAATGATTTACAGAGAGGTTGAGGTCTAGTTTTTTGACTAGGATGCAAGAAGGGGCTTTTGGATGCTGACATGGGGGTTTTCTTCGTTGGGTTGAGGAAAGGCACATGAGAGCTATTTTGGGGAAAAGTATTATTTTTGTCTAAGTTTTTGTCTTCTTTTCCTGGGCTCGGAGGAAATGAAAAGCAGCTAGACGTAGCAGAGGAGACGCACAGGCTTTGGAGTGACAAGGAAGCTCTGGTCTTGCTGGTTCGGTTGGACATCGAACAGAGAGGAGTGAGAGAAAGAGAAGGAGAGCGTGGGACGCAGCAGAGGGAGATGCACGAAGCTTGAAAAGAAACGGACTGGGAGTTTTCGAGGCTCTGGGTCGATTTGGACAGGGGGAGCTTTTTCTTCTACAGCTTTGGGAATTTACGGGAGGCTTGGGCTTTTGTAGGGGACTGAGAAGGCGAACTGGAGAAAAAGTTGAGAGACGCATGCTAGGATCAACGAAAGTGAGTTTACGAAAGGTTCTGGTTTTTTCAAAAAAGAGATACCAATTGAGGGAGTTATATTTGCTCTATCTTCTCTCCATCTTTATTCTCTTGTGGTTATTTTTCTTGTGTTAAATTTTGTGTTTTATCTTAGTTTTATCATGAAAAATATTTATTTAATTTTCATTACTCTTGTGATGAATATGGTTGGCTAAATTTTTGCACTAAAGTTATAGGTGAAGTCTAATGACTTAAACATTGTTTTCGGATCAATATTACAGTTTATATTATGAGTTTAATCAATTGAATGGTTTTATTATTAGATATTTTGATTATTTATATATTTATCTTGATTCATTGTGATTTTCAAATACATTGAATGCTTGAAAAAATTCCTGTAATATTTAAATAAATTTGTGAATGTTATAATCATCAATCGTTCATACTTAATCATTAGTAACTATTTTTCTTGACCTTAAATGCTAAATCTTTCAATTAAACGGAATTATTATTTTAGTCTAATTGAAGTAAATCGGTCGGAAACAATAATCTAAATTATTAGACGGATTCTTGAAACCTTAGTCGTTCTCTATATCGATTTATTTTATCATTTTAGTTTTATTATGCTACTTTAAAAACCTTTTAGTAATTTCTTTTCATTCTTTGAGTTTATTTTTCTTATCATATAAGTCAATTCCTATAGATTCGACCATGTGAGGTACTATAACACCTGTATACCTGCAAGTAAAACTGCTCTAAATTTTTGATTCAATAATTGAGTCAAAGTTTAGGCGCAACAAGTATTTGGCATCGTTGCCAGGGATTGCAACGTGTGATAAGATTTTTTTTTTTTAAAAAAAAAGAAAAAATTAATTATAATAATAATCTTTTGCTAACTTTCTCTTATTTTTTTGCAGGTAAGATTTTTGTTATTTTGTCGGGAAAGGGATTGAGTATCACTGCTTTTATATTCATATCATTTGGTAATCTTGTTCCCTTCTATTTTACTTTCATATTTATTTTGCATTTAGTTTTTAAAATAAAAGACTTTAGGTGGTGCATGTGTTAATTAATTTTGAGACTTGTCCATATCTTTTAGTCTTTTTGAATGTACTTGAGCCTCTATGATGAACGATCTCATGGCAACGTGATCAAACTGGTAGATTGAAGAAAGAAGAAACTGTTTTAGAAGAATTGGTTGATAGGTTGTCTGGTGATTTAAAAATTTCTCAATCTAACACCATGGCTGACAATCATAGTGTTTATGATAAACTCGAAAATGAGGAGGCACAAAATAATCCACCAATGAGAACTTTACGTGAGTATTTGCATCCAATAAGGACAAATACTCCATCTTGCATGATTTTTCCTATGAATATGGAGAATTTTGATTTAAAACCAAGAATAATTCAATTATTTCCCAAGTTTCATGGCTTAGACTCAGAAAGTCCTTATTTGCATTTGAAAGAATTTAAAAAGGTTTGTGTGACTTTACAAAATCAAACTGTTAATGATGATGTTGCTAGATTAAAGTTATTCACATTCTCTTTGAAGAAAAAAATCTAAAAATTGGCTTAATTCCTTAAGACCAAAATCTATTGGTACATGGCAAGAAATGCAAAGAGAATTTTTGAAAAAAAAAATTCATACTCACAAAAACAACACTCTTCATAGAAATATTATGAATTTTTCTTAAAAAAATGAAATATTTTTTTAGTGTTGGAAGCATTTTAAGGAATTATTGCTAACTTGCCCACATCATGGCTATGAGACTTGGCGCATCATTAGTTTTTTCCATGAAAGTTTAACATCTCAAATGCGCCAAGTTTCAGAGCCATGATGTGGGCAAGTTAGCAATAATTCTTTAAAACACTCCCAACACTGAAAAAATGTTTCATTTTTCTTTTAAGAAAAATTCATAATATTTCTCCGAAGAGTGTTCGTCCTGTGAGTAGAAAAAAAAATTTTCAAAAATTCTCTTTGCATTTCTTTCTATGTGCCAATAGATTTTGGTCTCAAAGAATTCAGCCAATTTTTAGATTTTTCTTTTAAAGAAAATGGGAACAACTTTAATCTAACAACATCATTATTGACAGTTTTGTTTTGTAAAGTTGCACAAATATCTCCAAATTCTTTCAAACGCAAATAAGGACTTTCTGAGTCTAAGCCATGAAACTTGGAAAATAATTGAATTACTCTCGGTTTTAAATTAAATTTCCCATATTCATAGAAAACATATGCAAGATGGAGTACTCGTCCTTGTTGGCTGCAAATACTCATGCGAAGTTCTCATTGGTGGATTATTTTGAACTTCCTCATTTTCGAGTTCATCATGAACACTATGATTGTCAGCCATGATATTCGAATGAGAATTTTTAGAATCACCAGACAAACTATCAACCAATTCTTTTAAAATAATTTCCTCTGTTTTTAATCTACCAGTTTGATCACGTTGCCACGAGATCATTCATCATAGAAGCTCAAGTACAAAAACACTGAAAGGTATGGACAAGTCTCAAAATTAATTAATGCATGTACTACCTAAAGTCTTCTATTCTAGAAGCTAAATGCAAAACAAGCAATAAAAAAAAAAAAAAAAGAATGGAACGAGATTACCAAATGATATGAATGTGAAGACAATGATACTTGATCCATTTCCCTACAAAATAACAAAAATCGTACCTGCAAAAAAATACGAGAAAGTAAGCAAAAGATTATTATATCATACGTTGCAATCCTCAGAAACGGTGCCAAGAACTTGTTGTGCCTAAACTTTGACTCAAACTAATAAACCAAAAATTTAGTACAGTTTTATCTGCAAGTATACAGTGTTGTAGTACCTAACAGGGTCAAATCCATAATAATTGACTTATGTGATAAAGAAAATAAACTCAAATAAAGAAAATAAATTACTAAAATGAACATGCAATGAAGTTGACAAGAAAATTACTGAGATGAAGATTTTTAAAGTAACAGAATAAAACTAAAATGATAAAATAAATCGATATGGAGAATTAATTTAGAATATTGTTTCCGATCGATTTACTTCAATTAAACTAGAATAATGATTCCATTTAATTGGAAAATTTAGCATTTATAGTCGAAAAAAATAGTGACTAATGATTAAGCATGAACGATTGATAATTATAACATTCACAAACTCATTTGAATATCATAGGAATTTTTTCAATCATTCAATGTATTTGAAAATCACAATGAATCAGAATAAATATATAGATAATCAAAGTATTCAACAATAAAATCATTCAATCGATCAAACTCACAATATGACTTATAATGTTGATCCAAAAACAATATTCAAATCATTAGACTTCACCTCGAACCTTAGTTCAAAAAATTCAGCCAACCATGTTCATCACAAGAGTTATGAGAATCAAATAAACATGCTCCATGATAAAACTAAAATAAAATACCAAATCAATACTAGAAAAATAACCCTCCAAAGGGAACAAAGATGGAGAAAAGATAGAGCAAAAATAACTCCCTCAACTGGTATCTCTTTTTTGAAAAAATCCCAGTCCGTTTCTTTTCAAGCTCCGTGCGTCTTCTCTTGTTTTCGAAAAAACCCCTTCTAGCTGAAATCCACATTTTCTTCCTTTTCGATCCCACATCCGAAAGCTCCAGAAGCCAAGAAAATGAAACTCTCTGCCTTCATAAAGTCAACCCAGAAAAAATAAATAAATCCAACTCTAGACCTCTCACAAGTCCCCCAGCTCGCATCATTCCTTGTTGCCACTCACCAAAAAAAGAAAGCCTCTCTTTGGTTCTCTTCAATGTCAAAAGCTCTCGTGTAGTTCCCAAAATCAGCTGGCCCCATTTTTTTTCTTTTCGTTCAGCGTGCTCTTCCCCAGCTTCTTGAGAAAACCCAGCTCTCTCACCTTCACATCCTCCGTAAGTCCTAAAGCTCTGTTTTTCATCTCACCCCGAAAATCAGTACCCTTTGGTCCGTAGCTCTCATTCTTCTTGTTTCGTGTCTCTCTCTCTAGACCAGTTGTCCCTTCCATTTATCGTCGAGCCCCAAGAAAAATAATACTGCATGATGCCCCACTCCGAAAAGTTGCTGCCCTTTTTTCTTCTCCCAAAACAGAGACCCCTCTCGAGTCTCTATAGCTCTATGGTTTCTCTCACCCCTAGTTGACTCACTCAAAAATGGGTAGCACTAATACTATCCCAAGTGCAGGAGGATGTCGTGTAATAATTAGGAATAAATTCCTAGATCGTCTCTTCAGGGAAAGTTATTTAAAATTAAACTAGTTGAAAAATGTGAAATAAAACTTCACAAAGAGAAAACAAGCGGATGGTATGTGCAATGGATGGAAAAGGTTACTAGTCATGGACTAGATTCATATTTTTAGATTTTTTTGATTGCCGGATTGGAATGTAAATGACTAATGGATTAAACTCAAAAATTAATAAAGCTAAATTAAGAATTTAACTAGATTAGAAAGTAATTGACAAAACATGCACTGAAAATTGAAAATGCCCAAAGAAATGAAAGATTAAAGAAGTGAGAAAAATAAATAACACGAAATAAGTAAACAGAAAATAAATTGCCCAAACTTCTAAGCCAAAAATCTCAAAAGTATTCTATAAACTTTAAACTGAAGTTAAATAAAAATACAGAATGAAAAGTCTAGACGAAAACTCCCCTTCACCATTCAATTGAAATCCGAAACAAAAAGAACCAACTTCTCACGTAACACTCTTGAAAATTAATCTCCAAACCTTTAATGAAAACTCTAGAACAACTCCTCTACTCCATGAAATCAACTAACACACTTGCAAGAATTTAAAGTATTACACTTAATGAAATAAAATTCTAGAGCAATTCTTAGCACACTTAATAAAAACTCTAAAACAATAAAGCATTGCAACCAAAAGAAAAAAAACTGCCGAACACTAAGACTTGACTTTAGCATTTCAACACAACACAACTCCTTCTTCTTTCACTCACACGTTCCCACCTACTAACCAACTTAAAGAATCAGCTAGCAACAATTAAATTGCAACCGAAAATCTTCCAAGAAAACAGCACCAACTTCAATTAAAAAAAAAAAACTGCTAAGGAACATAAGAAAAAGACTAAAACAAAGCAGAAAAGTTCTCCCCTAACAGCACACGTCCAACCTCTATTTAAAGAACCAATCCACCGACTTTTTGAATGTCCAATTCGGTGGAAAAACAGCAGCACAATTCGGTGGAGACACAGCAGAAAAACTTGACTTTTCAATGATCATTTTGGTGCAGCAATTCGGTGGAAAAACAGCAGCACAATTTGGTGGAAACACAGCAGAAAAATCATGACTTTTTGGTGATAAATTGGTGCAGAAATTCGGTGGAGACAACAGCCTTCATTCTTGACTTTTCAATGATCAATTTGTTGCAACATTTCGGTGGAAAGAGCAGCACAATTCGGTGGAGACAACAGCACAAAAAGTTGACTCTTCAATGATCAATTTGTGGAGAGAATTCGGTGGAGTAGCAGCACATATGTGACGCCCCCAAATTCCGCTTGGGATTGAACGGACATTTGAAGCGTCGGGACATGCAACACAAGGTTACCTGCCCCCGTTCATGACATATAAGATGCAATGTTCCTAACATGCATCTAGCATTATGCAATATTCGCAGCGGATAATTTTTTTCTTTAGCAATACTATGCACCAAACTAAAAATATCCCAAATACTTGAAACATATTTCATACATAAAGGCATACTAAAAAGCCGTGATCACCACACTAGTCCAAAATGGTTGTGATCAAAAGAATACTTGAGATACAACTCCAAAAGTACAAGTATTAACCTAAGTTAAATACTATACCATCATCAACATCGCACCGTGGCCTAGTCGACCGTATTCAGTTGGTCAGATTCCAATTCTCCTTTGGGTCCTGTAACAAGATCTACCATTCGGGGGGAATGGTAGTTGGGACTACCACAGTGAGATTTGATTACAAATCTCAGTAAGTTAACATAAAACTTATACACAGGTTAAAAATGCATGCATGGCAGTAAAAGCATAAATGCATAATTATAGTCATACATAAACATAGTATAACTTGACATATAGCATGACTTAACCAGAACTTAAGCGTGAACTGAACTTGACTTAACATGGCATGAACTTAAGCTTAAAACATAACATGAACAATCAACATAACATGAACGTGAAACATAACATGGACATGAACATAACATAACATGAACGTGAGCTTGAACGTATCATAAACGTGAACATAACATGATGTGAACATGAACTTGGAACATAACATGAACATGAACATAACATGTACGTGAGCATAACATAACATGAACTTGATCTGAAACTTGACTTAACATAAACTTGGAATCTTATTTAATTGTCTTGATTAATAACGTGCATTAATACGTACTCCACAGTTGTTGTGGCCCCACGTATTCAAGTAACATAAAACATAATACGTACTCCACAGTTGTTGTGGCCCCACGTATTCTACATGTCACAATTGCTGTGTCTCATGTAGTGTATGCTCCACAGTTGTTGTGGCCCCATACTTCATGCTCCACAGTTGTTGTGGCCCCATGAATTCACATAACATAAAATATAATACGTACTCCACAGTTGTTGTGGCCCCACGTATTCTACATGTCACAATTGCTGTGTCTCATGTAGTGTATGCTCCACAGTTGTTGTGGCCCCATACTTCATGTAACATAAAATATAATACGTACTCCACAGTTGTTGTGGCCCCACGCATTATAAGTAACATAAATATAATACGTACTCCACAGTTGTTGTGGCCCCACGCATTATAAGTAACATAACATTAAATATAATACGTACTCCACAGTTGTTGTGGCCCCACGCATTATAAATAACATAAAATATAATACGTACTCCACAGTTGTTGTGGCCCCACGCATTATAAATAACATAAAATATAATACGTACTCCACAGTTGTTGTGGCCCCACGCATTATAAATAACATAAAATATAATACGTACTCCACAGTTGTTGTGGCCCCACGCATTATAAATAACATAACATAAATATAATACGTACTCCACAGTTGTTGTGGCCCCACGCATTATAAGTAACATAAATATAATACGTACTCCACAGTTGTTGTGGCCCCACGCATTATAAGTAACATAAAATATAATACGTACTCCACAGTTGTTGTGGCCCCACGCATTATAAATAACATAAAATATAATACGTACTCCACAGTTGTTGTGGCCCCACGCATTATAAATAACATAAATATAATACGTACTCCACAGTTGTTGTGGCCCCACGCATTATTATAACATAACATGTCTTATCTTTCTTAATGCATGTGATATTATTTAATATCATATACTTTTCTAACATGGCGTATACTTGTAAATGGCATAATATGATTTAATCATAAACATTTCATGGCATACATGTATCATATGGCATACTTAACATGGCATACTTATAACATACATCATTGTATGGCAGAAAAGATTATTTAACAGATAATTATTCATGAGAGATTAAATCATACGTAACAGATAAACATGTAATGACATAGCATGACATGGCATATACGATAACATACATACATAAATTGTAGTTCTCTTACCCATCACACATACACAATAAACTGATAGTAAGTTAGAGGCTAACTTACCTCGATCGTCGCGTTCTATGAGAATAGAGCGCGAGACACGAGGAACTGCACAACAGCTGGAAGAGGAACACTCGAGTCCTTAAGATTTTCACTTCTGAACTCAATTGCCATATTGTAAGCACTTGCAACACCACGGCCAACTTGAGGTTTCACTATACTCGGAAGAGATAAATTGACTTCAGAAAGCCTTTGCACTAAAACAAGTTCATTAAAATTATCAATAACAACCAAACAAACAACTCATTTCTCAATCCATATACTCTTAGCCATAGTCAACCACAAGATGACACCAGTCATCCCGGACTATAATCCATATCATCACTGCTTCGGGACACTGTCATACAGTTTCCCAACATTACACCATACGCTCCACACTTCTCTGCTACGCCATTCAACCCTTCGTGACACGCCATCCGATGTATCACGACTTAATACAGAGTACACTCACGTGAACTCTCTTCCATCCACACTACAATACCCATCACTGCGATACACGTCTCACGGTGCATCGCTACGCGACACGGAGTACGCGCTACGCGTACTTCCTTCGCTACAACTCTCATCAACACGATGCACATCACACGATGCATCGCCATACAACACGGAGTACACTACATGCGTACTCCCTTCCTTCTACGACACACATCACTACAGTGCACGTCGCGCGGCGCGTCGCTGCATTACACAGAATACGCTACACGCGTATTCTCTTCACACAACCCGCCGTATCACATCTACGGCATCCATCTCACGCCTATACTTCACAGCACAGTCCACAAAATACACAATCAAACGCAACACTTCACAACCACACTTCGCTTCACAACTACGCAACGAATTCCACAAATACAACTACACAATCCACAAACCAACCAACTATTTTAAACGTAAAATAACTAGAGATAGAAGGTTATACCATCGACGGGATAACCCGTGCGTCGCTCGTTGTTCGTCACGAACATGCGTCGGAGGAACGTACGTGGCGGCGTACGGTGGCTGTCCACCACATAAAGTGGTAGTTTGGGCTTGAGAAAGGCTAGGCGTGGTCTTGGAAGACTCATGATTTTACAGCTGTCGGTGAAGAACAAATTACGTGATTTACGGAAAAGATAATCTATACGCGTGATTCCTGATGAGGGTAAAGACGAGAGAGATGTGATTGCTGTCGGGAAATAATCCAAAACTGATAATTTTAGCGGGCTGTTACAACATATTCTTGACTTTTCAGCACAATAAAACAACATGTCTCCCTTGGTTGAAAACTCCTACACGGCACTTCTCTACTCACCCACTCTCCTATCTCTTTCTCACCTTTTCTTTCCGTCCAACCACACACACACACACACACATATATATATATAGCTGCCTCAAGTTGGTGCTGCCAAACTCCTTCCTCCAAGTCAAGCACGGCTCTCCTCAATGAATCACCCTTTTTATTTCTTTTCTCGTGCAACTCTCACCAATCCAAATTAAGACATTTTAGCCAACATCAAATATTTGATCTTCACATAAAAGTCAAGCCAAATAATAAGAAGCTGTCGAGTACTTCCTTCCTTCTCTTCATTCCTCTCAACTTTTAGTCAAAAGTTCCAACCGGATCCCATTTGAATTTTATTCAAGCTGAAAATATGAAGAAAGAAAGAACACTCAAAAATAAATTAAAAAAAAATAAATATAAAAAATATGTTATATATATGAAGAGATATTGCCCAATTATATCATAGTTATAAAATTAAGCATAAACATGATATCAATCAATTAAAAATCACAACTTGTATTTATGCTTATTAGCCATTTTTCCATCTAAAACCAATAATAATGTCACGAGGAATTTAAAATACATTGGTTTTAAATAGTTAAAATATGCAATATCTCAGCTCAATCACTAGTTGAGTTTCAACTCAGTCATAGCTCTATTCAAGAGAAAAAGAAAACCCACCAGTTGAAGTCAAAATGCTCCCAATGAAAAAAACTCCAGCCTGCAGCCTTTCGGTCCTTCTCTCTACTATGTTTTCGGTCCCAGCTCTCCTTCCAATGCCCGTCTCTATTTTTTTTCTTTACCTAAGTGTGCTCCTCTACCAGAAGCCGTGATCTTTCTCGTCACCCCCCACTGGGTCTCCACTCTCTCACTCTTCTTTCTTTTTTTTTTCTTCCCAGTTCTTTCCGTAAAGTTCCAAAGCCCCGTCTCTCTCTAACCTTTCCTCTTTCAGCTCTTTGCCTCCCCAAAAAAACTCTTGCATCCCAGACCAGCCCTGTACTCTCAAAAACCCAAAAGTCCAAAGCTCCCCTCTCAGCAGCTTTTTGTAAAAACCTCGTCTCATGCCACTGCCATCTCTTTCACCTATCCCTTTTTGGTGTTTTCCCTCCAGTTCTTTTTTTTCTTTCAATTTTCTTTTGTTCTTTCTAAGTGTCCAGCCTTTTCTTTTTTTCAGTTTATGCTACCTTCTTCCGTTTGTAGCTAAAGAACAATATTTTCCTTGCATTTTTCCAAAAACCAGCCAGCCGCAACTCCCTCTTTCCTATAGAAAATGCTGCGTGTCAAGTGCCACTTACTCCCATGCTATCTACAATAAAACAAAATAAAGAAAAGAAATGATAAAGTAGAAAATTCAAAATAAATTAAATGAAAGATTTGAATATCAAAAATATGTTGTGCATATGAGGAAATATTGTTCAATTCAATCACAGGTTATAAAATTAAGCATAAACATGATATTAATCAATTAAAAATCACAACTCGTATTTATGCTTATCAACCATTTTTCTATCTAAAACCAATAATAATGTCATGAACTAATTAAAATGTATGGGTTCTAAACCTATGAAATATGCAATATTTCAGCTCAATCAATGTCCTCAAAGGAAATGATGATATGAATGCTAGAATAACAAGTTTGACAAGAAAAGTCGAGGCTATGGAACTTAGGAAGGTAAATTCGGCTAAGGCTATTGAAAAAGAAGAAGAAAATTGTGGCATATGTGAGATTAGTGGACACCTAATTTAGGATTTTCCAACAATCTCCACCTTTAAAGAGGTGTTGCACGAATAAGCAAATGCCATGAATTCTTATAAAAGACCATTTTCTTCCCTTTGGTTGGAGGAACAAGTCCAATTCAAATCAAAATCCTCAAGGGCCTTCTGCTTCTACTCCTTATGTGTCTCCACATAAGAAAACCCTTGAGGGGACATTATAAACTTTCATGCAGGGGCAAGCTAATATTAACACTTAGATTATGCAAGTCATTAATGAGATGAGGAGTTTTATTGGCGACTTGACCTCCGCATTGCACGCTCAGGAAAAAGGTAAGTTTCCTTCTCAACTTCAACCAAATCCCAAAAGGCAATTTGAGGTAAGAAATTCAAATTTTTCTGATTCAAAATTTGAACATGCCAAGTTCATCACCACTCTACGCAATGGAAAACAATTGATAAAAGTGTTTCAATAAAAGTTAGTGAAACCAACTATTCTTCAAATTCCAAGAGTGATAGTGAACTTGACAAGGTTGAGTTGGATATGCCTGTAAAAGTCCCAATAGCTGCCCCTTTTTCCCAAAGGTTGCATCATTCTCATAAGTTGGTTTCAAACAAGTGAAAATTAACATTCTTTTGTTGGATGCCATTAAACAGATTCCATCTTATGCTAATTTATTGAAAGATCTGTGTACAGTGAAGCGTATGATGAAAGTGTAAAAGAAGGATTTCCTCACATGATAATTAAGCAACATCCTTCAAAATAATTCTCCTCCAAAGTATAAAGATTCAGGTTGTCCAATAATTTCTTGTATTATTGGAAATTTTAAAATTGAGAAAGATTTACTTGACCTTGGTGCTAGCGTTATCCTCCTACCTTACTCGGTATATGAGCAATTGGGTCTTGGTGAACTTAAATCCACCAAGGTAACACTCCAACTTGCAGACGGTTCATTAAAAATACCGAGAGGGATAGTTAAGGATGTGTTAGTGCAAGTAGGCAAATTTTATTTTTCAGTGGATTTTATTGTTTTGGACACTGAACCTGTCTTTGATGTTTGCACTCAAATTCCTATAATTTTACGCAGGCCATTCCTTGCGACCTTGAATGCTTTAATAAATTGTAGGAGTGGTGTGATGATAATTTCTTTTGATAACATGACTTTGGAGTTGAATATTTTCAATGTTTGTAAACAACCTAGTAAAGATGATGATGTGCATGAAGTGATTTTGATCCAAACTCTTGTTTAAAATAAATTTGATCTATCAATTTTTTCTGACCCTCTTGACTCCTTGAGGCTTATTTGATTCATGGTAAAATTTTTAATGATGATTCTATGCTTGCATCTATGAATGTTTTGTTAGAATCTACTCCTATAATGGACACTGATAAATGGAGGACACATTTTGAGGAATTGCCACCTTGTGATATTGTGCCCCTCCCCTCAAGTGTGCAAACACCAAAGCTCAACTTGAAACATCTACCTACTGATCTCAAATATGCATTTTTAGGCCAAGCAGAAATATTACCAGTGGTCATCTCATCAAAACTAGATGAAATTCAGGAGAGAAAATTAATTGGTGTTCTCATTGAACACAAAGAAGCAATAGGATGGACCATAGCTCATATTAAAGGTACTAGTCTTTTAATTTGTACCCACATGATATATCTAGAGGACAATACTAAACCCTTTAGAAAAATGCAGCGTAGACTTAACCCTAACATGAAAGAGATTGTTAGAGCGAAGGTGTTAAAACTTCTAGATATAGAAATTATTTACCCTATTTCTGACAACAAATGAGTTAGTCTTACGCAGGTGGTACCTAAGAAATCTGGTGTGACTGCAGTTAAAAATGCTGATAATGAAATGATCCCAACTAGATTTACTACTGGTTGGCATATGTGCATTGACTACAGAAAACTAAATCCAATCACTAGGAATGATCATTTTTCTCTACCATTCATGGATCATATCCTTGAATGTATAGCAGACTATAAATTTTATTGCTTCCTAGACGGTTATTCTAGATATAACCAAATTGAAATTGCTCCTAAAGATCAAGAAAAGACCACTTTTACATCTCCATTTGGTACCTTTGCATATCGAAGGATGCCATTCAGACTTTGTAATGCTCTTGCTACATTTCAAAGATGCATGATGATCATATTCAATGACATGGTAGAGAGTTTTGTTGAAATATTCATGAATGATTATAATATTTTTGGTGATTCATTTGATGAATGTTTGACTCATTTGAAAAAGGTGCTAATTAGATGTAAAGAAAATAATTTGATTTTAAACTGGAAAAAGTATCATTTTATGGTCACTCAAGAGATTGTCCTTGGTCATATTGTCTATTCTCAAGATATTGAAGTTGACAAGTCCAAGATTGAATTAATTGCTAACTTGCCCACCCCAAAGAACATCAAGGATATCAGATATTTTCTAGGTCATGCAGGTTTTTACATGATGTTCATTAAAGACTTCAGTGCAATTTCTAGACCTTTGTGCAATTTATTGTCATAGGAAAATTCTTTTGTGTGGACTGACGATTGTGAGTTAGCTTTTACAAAACTAAAAGCCATGTTGATTTCAGTCCCAATTATACAATCACCTGATTGGAATTTACCATTTGAAATTATGTGTGATACTAGTGATTATGCTATTGGAGTTGTGTTGAGCCAATGTCAGGACAAAAAGTCTTGTGTTATTTATTATGCAAGTATAACTTTAAATAGTGCTCAAATGAGTTATTTAACAATTGAAAAAGAGCTACTTGCAGTGATTTTTGCACTTGACAAATTTCATTCTTATTTAATTGGATTCCAAATTGTCATTTTTACTAATCATACTACTTTGAAGTACATTTTAGCTTAAAAAGATGCAAAGTCCAGGTTACTTAGATGGATCCTTTTATTGTAAGAATTTGATTTAATAATTAAAGATAAAAAAAGGAGTTGAGAATGTTATTGTTGATAATTTGTCTAGACTTATTCTTTCAGATTCCATGGAGACTGTTCTTATTAAAGACACATTCCCAGATGAGCAAATTTTTAGTATATCTCAATTGCCTTGGTATGCTGACATTGCTAATTTTCTTGCTACAGGTAAAATTCCTCACATTTGGACTCAACAAGACAAGAAGAAATTTTTTGTAGAGGTAAAAAAATTCTTTTGGGTTGATCCATATCTGTTTAAATATTGCCCAGATCAGATAATGAAACGAAATGTTCCTGATAATGAATTTCAAAGTGTAATGTCTTTTTGTTACTCTGGGGCATGTGGTGGCCATTTTTTCGATAAAAAAACAGTTTTTAAAATTTTACAATGTGGTTTTTATTGGCCTACCCTCTTCTAGGACACCCATGAATTTTGTAAAGCATGTGAACATTGTCAAAAATTGGGATGGATTACCCGCCGAAATATGATGCCATTAAATTCGATTTTGGTTGTTGAAATATTTGATTATTGGGGCATCGATTTCATGGGACCCTTTCCAATCTCTTTTGGCAATCTCTACATTTTGGTAACTGTTGATTATGTGTCCAAATGGATTGAGGCTGTTTCATGTAAGAAAAAATTATCACAAAGTTGTGCTGAAATTTTTTAAAGAAAATATTTTATCTAGGTTTGGAACATCTTGAGCCATTATCAGTGATAGGGGTAAACATTTTTGCAATAAACCTTTCTAGGCCTTAATGTGAAAATATGGTATTACTCATAAGGCTGCTACCCCTTATCACCCACAAACAAGTGGCTAAGTTGAGCTATCCAATCGGGAGATCAAAATTTTTTTAGGAAAGACGGTTAACCCAAGTTGCAAAGATGGTCTTTACGACTAACCGATGCACTTTGGGCATACCGTACTTCCTTTAAAACCCCGATTGGTATGTCCCTACTTATTTTTGGAAAGGCTCGTCACTTGCCTGTGGAATTGGAATACAAAACTTATTAGGCAATTAAGCAATTTAATTTTGATGTGGATAAAACTTGTTCTCTTCGTAAGTTTCAGCTTAATGAGTTAGAGGAAATTAGGAATGAAGCTTATGAAAACTCTGGTGTTTGCAAGGAGAGAATGAAGATTTTTCATGATAAAAATATTTTTCGAAAGTCTTTTGAGCCTTCCCAAAAAGTTTTGTTGTATAATTATTTTTTTCCTGGCAAGTTTCGATCCCAATGGATTGGTCTCATTGTTGTAAAAATGATTTATCTTTTTGGGGCTATTGAGATAGAAAATCTAGAGAATGGTAATATTTTTAAAGTCAAGGACAGAGGTTGAAACTATTTTTGGGTAATTTTATTCCAGAAGTTGAGTTTACTACTCTGGAGAATCCTGTTGATTAGAATTAATTTCTAATTTCTCATTGTATATACCATATTTGTTTGTTTTCTTTTTTTTTTTCTTTTGCTTTTGTGTCTTCTAAATTTGATAGAAATCTACTCCTTGTTTGCACTCGAATATCTCAGGTGACTTCTTTCCTCTTTGTTTAATCATTTTCATTTTACTATATGTTCTGCAGTATTTATCTTGCTTTAATTCATGCCTATATAGCATACCTCATCAAACATTCATTTGCTGAAGGTTGAGGACAATACCACATGTAGTTGGGGGGAGGATTTTCTGTTGAAAACATGTTAGTTAAAAGAAAAAAATGTGATGTGCTTTGAAACACAAATGATCGACACACTCTTTCTAGTATTTTTGTGAAATTTGAGCATCTTGGTGGAGTAATTGAAGGAAATTATTTTTTAAAGATTTATTTTCAACGCTAAGCATAAAGCATGACTTATGATGCATCATATTTTGTTGAAGTATGACTTGAAACACTGGAATGTAAAATTTATTGAGATTAGAATTAGTATGATTTATATAAATGGAAGGGTAAATTTTGAAAGAATATTTTGCACATGCTTACATTTGTAGTGTTCCTCATTAATGTTTATTGACTTAAAACAGGAGAAGTAAATTGCAGGACTACCGAGCCTTGATATATATATATATATATATATATATATATAAATGAAAAAATAAAAAAATAAAAAATAAAAAAGAAAGAAAAAAAAGATGAAGATGAAAGCGTGTTAGCTTTCCTAAATAAAGGGCTAGAAACAGGTACCCAAAATTTTAAGGGTTGAGTGTTCAGCCTTTAAATAGAGTTGACGTGAAAACTGCCAGTCTCTTGGGTTTTGAGGTAGTTAGAATCAATAATGACTAATTTTAAGGTTGAAAAATCCTATGATAAATCATGCTTATTAATGAGGAACACACAAAGGTTTAGCCACACACACATCCGAATTCTAAGACATTTGCCCCAATTATATGTGAACAATTGTTGAGATTGTCCATGTGGATAAAACTCCTGGTGTTGAGTAGTCACAAATCAACTTTGGTGAGAATTCAAAATTATGTTTCACTGTTTTTTCGAGCTTTAGACAATATTCAACTCAATTAATTTTCTATTTTCCAGAATTAGCAAAATGCTAGTTAGGGGTGTGATTCAACTGAAATATTGCATATTTCGTACATTTAGAACCAATACATTTTAATTATTTTATGACATTATTATTAATTTTAGATGAAAAAATTGTTAACAGGCATAAATACGAGTTGTGATTTTAATTGATTAATATCATGTTTATGCTTATTTTTTATAACTTATAATTTAATTGAAAAATATTTCCTCACATGCACAACATTTTTTTGATATTCAATGATTCATTTTAATTTATTTCTGATTTTCTATTTAAATGAGCAGCACATGGATTTACCTATTCCTTTCAAAGTCAGACGATACACGTAAGCTTTATGGACAAAACCATAGATAGCTTTTGGATCAGGAGCTTTGGAGAAATTTTTCCTTGGCTTTGGAGACTTACACAAAAAAGGAAAGTTTCCTTTTCTTGTTTTTGAAAGGAACAACGACAAAGGCTTTAGGTGGGGACAGAAAGATATTTTTCTTTCTGGTTCGGTTGGACGAGAAGAGAAAAAAGGCTAGGGAGCTTTTGAACTCAACATTTTTAGTTGGCTCTTCTTTGGTATTGGGATGTAGAGATGCACACTAGTAAGGGACTTTCAGCTTTTGGGATCACACAATAGGGCTTTTACGTGATTTACGGAGAGGTTGAGATATGGTTTTTTGATTGGGATGCAAGAAGGGGCTTTTGGATGCTAACACGGGGGTTTTCCTCGTTGGGTTGAGGAAAGGCACATGTGAGCTATTTTGGGGAAAATTATTATTTTCATCTAAGTTTTTGTCTTCTTTTTCTGGGCTCGAAGGAAATGAAAAGCAGCTAGACGTAGTAGAGGGAGACACACAGAGGGTTGGGGCTTTGGAGTGACACAAAAGCTCTGGTCTTACTGGTTCGACTAGACATCGAACAGAGAGGAGTGAGAGAAAGAGAAGGAGAGCGTGGGATGCAAGAGAGGGAGACGAACGAAGTTTGAAAAGAAATGGACTGGGATTTTTCGAGGCTCTGGGTCGATTTGGACAGGGGGAGCTTTTTCTTCTATAGCTTTGGGAATTTACCGGCTTGGGCTTTTGTAAGGGACTGAGAAGGTGTACTAGACGAAAAGTTGAGAGACGCAAGCTGGCATCAACGGAAGTGAGTTTACAGAAGGCTCTGGTTTTTTCGGAAAAGAGATACCAACTGAGGGAGTTATTTTTGCTCTATCTTCTCTCCACCTTTATTCTCTTGTGGTTATTTTTCTTGTGTTAAATTTGTGTTTTATCTTAGTTTTATCATGGAGAATATTTATTTAATTTTCATAGCTCTTGTTATGAATATGGTTGGCTAAATTTTCGCACTAAAGTTAGAAGTGAAGTCTAATGGCTTAAACATTGTTTTTGAATCAATATTAGAGTTTATATTGTGAGTTTGATTGATTGAATGATTTTATTATTGGATATTTTGATTATCTATATATTTATCTTGATTCATTGTGATTTTCGAATATATTGATTGCTTGAAAACTCCCTATGATATTCAAATGAATTTGTGAATGTTATAATCATCAATCGTTTATGCTTAATCATTAGTAACTATTTTTCTTAGCCTTAAATGCTAAATCTTTCAATTAAACAAAATCATTATTCTAGTTTAATTGAAGTAAATCGGTTAGAAACAACATTCTAGATTATTAGACAGATTCTCGAAACCTTAGTCGTTCTCCATATCAATTTATTTTATCATTTTAGTTTTATTTTGCTACTTTAAAAACTTTTAGTAATTTCTTTTCATTGTTTGAGTTTATTTTTCTTATTAAATAAGTTAATCCATGTGGATTCGACCCTGTTAGGTATTACAACACCTGTATACTTGCAGGTAAAACTGCTTTAAATTTTTGGTTCACTAGTTGAGTCAAAGTTTAGGTGCAACAAGGGGTTCGAATTACACGTATGAAAAGAAATGGATGCCATGAGTACATATGTGGATGCTATGAAGAGTGATGTGATGTTGAATAGGTACTGCCCAAACAAGTAAGGGTACTTGGTTTTCATTTCATCCTCTTTCTCCAATGTGGCTTCTTCAATGTCGTGATTTTGCCAAAGCACCTTTACCAAACAAATTTTCTGATTCCTAATTTCCTTTTCCTTCCAATCCATGATTTGAACAGGAACTTTCTCGTATGCCAAGTTGGGTTGTAGCAAAATGTCCTATGTGTCTATTATCAGTGGCGATTGTTTCCCAAATCTTTTATTAAGGGAAGATACGTGGAATAAGTTGTGAATCCCTTGAAATTCAGCTAGGAGGTCCAACCTATACACAACTGGACCCACTCTTTCTACTATTTCATATGGTCTCACGTATCTTGGACTTAGTTTGCCCTTCTTTTCAAAATGGATCATCCCTTTCATAGGTGATACTTTGATGTAGACTTTATCACCAACTTCAAACTCTATGCTTCTTCTTCTATGTTCAGCATAGCTCTTTTGTCTGTCCTAGGCTACCTTTATCCTTTCCCTTATCAATAGAATTTGCTCTCTCATCTCTTACAGAATCTTTGCATCATATATCTTTCTTTCTCCTATCTCATCCCAGTATAAGGGAGATTTGCATTTCCTTCCACAGAAAACTGTGTATGGAGCCATTTGGATAGTGGCTTGGAAGCTATTATTGTAAACAAATTGTATTAGTTGCAATTGTTTCTCCCAATTGCCTTTCCCTTGCAGAACACAAGCTCTTAGCATGTCCTCCAAACTTTGAATTGTCAGTTCAGTTTGTCCATTAGTTTGGAGATGATAAGCACTACTTAACTTCAACTTTTTGTCCATTTCGTCTTGCAAACCTTGCCAAAATTGGGAGGTAAAACAAGCATCCCTATCTGACACGATTGTCTTAGTGATGTGAACCCACAGAATTAGAATCCTTTGAACCCACAATCAATTTGAAAACTCTCCCAAAAAAGCCAAAATCAAGTCAATTGGATGAAAGAATTTAGACCCATTGAGGAATTCATTTCAAGAACCTAGATTATATATTAAAATCTAGACCCGTTAAAGAACTTGTCTCAAGAACCTAGATTACAAAAGAGGAACGCCACAAAGGTTATGATTCACCTTCGATAAGTTCAAATGTTCAATAAAGAACAAAGGGAAATAAACTCAACTCACAATGAATATAATTCATCAATTTCATAAACCTTCACAAACTTGTTAAAATGAGGCTACAAAGAGTATTTAAACCAAAACCCAATTGAAACTCTAGCCAATATAAACCCCATTCTTTCAAAAATACCCCTGAGTAAATAGTGACACGGCTACAATACTGACTCACTCAAAAATGAGTAGCACTAATGCTCTCCCAAGTGCAGGAGGATGTCGTGTAATAATTAGGAATAAATTCCTAGATCGTCTCCTCAGGGAAAGTTACTCAAAAATTAAACTCGTTGAAAAAGTGTGAAAAACTTCACAAAGAGAAAAACAAACAGATGGTATGTGCAATGAATGAAAAGGTTACTAGTCATGGACTAGATTCATGTTTTTAGATTTTTGATTGTCGGATTGGAATGTAAATGACTAATAGATTAAATTCAGAAATTAATAAAACTAAATTAAGAATTTAAACTAGATTAGAAAGTAAATGACAAAACATGCACTGAATATTGAAAATAAAACCCCAAATTAAAGATTCAACACAAAGTTATGAAAATTAAATAAACATTGTCTATAACAAAAATAAAATACACGAAAATAGCACAAGAACATAAAAGTGAAAGAGAAGATAATAAATAAAGATGCTCTACTCTAAAAAAAACAAAAGAGAAAAGTTTCCGAAAGAAAATAAACGCTGAACTGAAAAGTAATTAAAATGTTGAACGGAACAAGAAAATGTAAATAGAGAATAAGAACAGTAAGAATGAAGAAAAATTGTCTCCAACGTAAAAATGAAACATGAACCAAATAAGAACAACAAAGTAAAAATAAAATAAAATAACTCGCTATATTTAACAAGGTCAAAGAAAACTAGAATGAAAATAAAAGCTGAAACTGCCGAATGATTCGGTAAAAATGAAAAATAAAATAGAAACTGAAATTGCCGACTCAATGGCTTGTACCCGAAGAGGAAAATAAAGAAAGCTACTGCATGTGTCTAAACTAACAGGAACGAAAAAAATAATAATAAACGAGCCATTACTGAAAACTCGGAAATGAAAAAAAAACAATGTAACTCTTTTTGGTCTGGAATGGAAAGAAAATGATATGAGAAAAAATAAAAACTATTGAAAAGCACAACTGTAGGAAAATAAAGAAATGCCAAATAGCCAATGTTAACCGAGAAGTCTAGCAAACGAAAACTGAAAGTAGATAAAATAAAAGAAGTACTAAACGAAAGAAAAGGAGATAAAAAAAAAAAAAAAACAACTCAAAGAAAAAAAAAACAGATGCTGAACGTTAAAGCAAACTAAAGCCGCTGCTTGGTCTGGGACCTAAACAAAAAAAAAAATAGAAAATGGAATAAGAAACAGAGAGTTTCTATATAACGTGGAAAGAAAGAATGAATACAAGAAAAGAAATAAATTCAAGTTGCTTCCTTAGGTTTCAAACGAAGGCTGTAAAAAAAAAAACAGATGCCTAATGAAAATAAACAGAAAATTGAAACAAGACAACAGAGTTCTTTTTTTTTTCTGCAACGTAAAAATGAATACAAGAAAAAATCCTCTTCCATCCGGTCTGCATTGAGGTGAAGGTGCCGTGAGTTGCTTTGCTTTCTGCATGTTGTGAGTTGAATTTCTGCTGCTTTGCTTGAATTTTTTGCATGTGTGAGTGATGCATGTTTTCGGTGGAAATTCTAGCCGTGATGCATGTGAGTGATTTTCCTGCATTTGTTTCTTCATTTTTTGCATCTATGGACTGCATGTGCTGGTTGTTGAGTTGTTGTCCAAGTTCTCTGCTTCATGTGCTTAAAACAAAGTGTGCGTGAAAAACTGATCATCTGAAAGGTTCAACAGGTGCAGATTCTTCAAGAAGGGCTGCAGCCTCAAAGCATTCAGCAGCTGCTTTGCTTGACTTTTCTGCATGCATTTGTGTATTTTTTTGCAGGAACAAGTTGCTGCCGTGAGGTTGATTTTCTGCATGTATTTTTTTCTACATGTATGAGTTTGAGGTGCCGTGACTTCAGTTTTTTTTTTTTTTCTTCCAGCCGTGAGTTGCTACTGCTGTTTTATCTGCTACAAGTGTACTGTTTTGTCTGTTGCAAGTGTGCTGTTTTGTCTGCTGTAGTTTTGTCTGCTGCAGTTTTGTCTGCTGATGCATTTGTGATGAGAGTTGTTTTCTGCAGGTTGTTGCATGTGTTAAACTGAAGAGAATCCGTGTGGTGTGATCAAAGAAGCAGCACGTTGCGTGATCTAATTGGAGAGCCAACGTGTTGTGTTTTGACGCAGGGAATTGTTGAAAGCAGAGGCATTATTGGTCAAGGACTGCCAAAAACACCTCTCAAAACTGCCCACAAAGTCAAACGAAACAACCCCTCTCTCCGAAGCCTTCTAAAGTGCCAGACGAAGAGAACCAGCCCAATCCTTCAGTTCGTCCGAAGCTCTTTTTTTTTTATTTCTTTCTGTTGGCTCATCTCCGTAACTTTTCTCTTGATTTTTTTTTTCTTCCGTAAAAATCCTCCCTAACGTAAAACTCTCTCCCAGTTCTCTTCTATATTTTGCTTTTCATTCCTCACACCCCAAACGTCCTCCACGTCTCAACTCTCCAAATTCTCACCTACCTCTTTACTCACCCTCTCTCTTCCAATCAAAACCATCCAGCCAAGAAGTCAAAGACACTTCATTTCGTAAACTCAAAAGCCGAAGAAATAAGCTGAACGTCAACTCAACTTTTGGTAAGAATTTACCCCAAAAGATGAAAAAAATAACAATTGCCGACGGAACGATTTCCATAGAATAGCAGCTTTTTTCTTCATTCGACGTGCTCCATGATTTTTATTCCGACAATTCTTTCAAAATTTTCGGCTGCCCAAATCCACTGCTTTGAAAAACTCATATATCTTGCGCCGTGGCTCAGAATCGGATCTCCTTTGAATTTTATTTAAACTGAAAATAAGGAAATAACACTCGAAATAAATTAACAAGAAAAAAAATAGATTATTAAAAATATATTATATATGTGAGGAAATATTGTCCAATTAAACCATAGTTATAAAATTAAGCATAAACATGATATTAATCAATTTAAAAATTACAACTCGAATTTATGCTTATTAACTATTTTTCCATTTAAAACCAATAATAATGTCATGAGGAATTTAAAATACATTGGTTTTAAATATCTAAAATATGCAATATTTCGGCTCAATCACACCCCCTAACTAGCTTTTTGCTAATCCTTGAGCAAAATAGTGAAAATTAATTGAGATGAATATTGCATAAAGATCGAAATTCAAACAAAAACAATCAAACTCAATTCTGAATTCTCACAAAAGTGACACGTTACTACTCAACCCCCAAGGGTTATACCCACCAAGACTATCTTCAACAATCTTTCACATAGAATTAAGGCAAATATCTCAGGACTCAAATGTGTGTGTAGCTAAACTGGTTGTGTGTTCCTCATTACTAGCCATGATTTGTCATAGGATTTTTCAACCTTAAGATTAATCATTGTTGATTCTAACTACCTCAGAGCCCAAGGAACTAGCAGTTTTCACGCCAGCTCTGTTTTTAAAGGTTGGAAACTCAACCCCCAAAGTCTTGGGTAACTGTTTCTAGTCCTTTTTACTTAGGAAAGTTCACTAAGCCGCCTTTATTTCTTCTTCGTTTTTTTTTTTTTTTTTTTTTTTTTTTTCTTTTCTTTTCTTTTTGGCATGGCTCGGTAGTCCTGCAGTTTACTTCTCCAGTGTTAAATCAATGAATGGTAAATAAGGAACACTACAAGCGTAAGCATGTGCAAAATGTCCTTCAAACTTTGCCTTTCGTTCTACAGAAATCTTATCAAGTTTCATCTCAATAACTATAACATCCCGGTGTTTCAAGCCACATATCAACAAAATATGATGCATCAAAAATCATGCTCTATGTTTAAGCTTGAAAATAAATCTTCAGAAATGATACCGCTCAATTATTCCACCAAGATGCTCAATTTTCACAAAAATGCCAGAAGTGTGTTAATCCTTTATGTTTCAATACACCTCACAAATTTTTTTTTTTTTTTTTAGTACTAACACATCTTCAACAAAAAACTTCAACAGAAAACTCTCCCCCCAACTAAATTTGACATTGTCCTCAATGTTCAGCAAATGAATGTTCGACGACATATGTTATGCAGGCATGAATTGAAACAAGATAAACACTGCAGAACATATATTGAAACGAAAGAGTAAAGAGGAAAGATGTCACCTGAAATACTCGAGTGCACACAGGGAGTAAATTTCTATCAAAGTTAGAAGATACAAAAAGCAAAAGAAATAAAAACAAGCAAGAAAGTAAAATAAAAAGTTTTGGAACGAGATTACCAAATGATATGAATATGAAAGCAATGTTCCTTAATCCATTTTTCGTCAAAATAACAAAAAATCGTACACAGATTGGTATGCTCATGATCTGCAACCACGAATAGAAGAGCTGGAACGAGAAAGGATTCAGATACAGGGTCAACATCGGCAGATAACAGCAGAGGTTCATCGTTTACTAGAGAAATAGGGACAATCTACTGTTAATCTCGCTGGCTTAGTAAGAAAACTTCTGACAAAACGTGTCCAGCATATCTTGTATTTCTTTTGACTAAATAAGATTTGAAGAGATAACAGTTTGTCTTCTTCTTTATGCTATCTCTATAAAATCAGTCTTAAACTTAATCCAATTTGCATCAAAACTTATTCTCATCTCTATAACTCATCTGCATTCCTTCAACATTCTCGCCTTAAGTTTTCAATTCTTTTCTCAATGGCTCACTCTTCTAACATTTCTCTAGATCCATCCATGAGGTATTCAGCACCTCAACCTCCTGTCCTTTCTGCAGCTGCCATTGGTGCCATGTTGCAGCAAGAAAATAATAGCATGGCTAATAAGTCAGACTCCGATGCTATCTACGACTTGGTGAGTCTCGGAACTCGCTACTCATCCTCTATTGTTGCTTTTTCCCAGCGGGTACAAGCCAAAAACCATGAGGTTGAAAGGCTTAAAGAACAAATTGCTGTACTTCAACGAATTGTTCAAGAGTCTCACACAAGGGAAGGAATCCTTCGGCAGCAGAATAAACAGTTGAAATCTCTATTGGATTCTTCATTCCGCTTGCCAGTTCCCATGAATAGGGATGACATGATTTTGTATGAAGAGAATGAGCGTCTCCAATATGAGGCTAAGAACCTCAAGTTTATGTAAAAGCATTTTTAAATAAAATCTCTCTATTTTTATTTTTATTTTTATTTTTTTTTTTATTTTTTTTTTTTACACAATGCCATGGTTCCGCTCCTAACTAGTGAGAGACATAGTCCTCACTGAATCGAACGAAAGAAACAGAGTGCATAGAACTAATCAAGCAAAACAAACAAATAACATGAGTAAAAAATTCAAAGCAAAAGAACAAATAAAACTGTAAAGAAAACTGTAAATAAGGAAAAACAAATCAAAATACTTCCCTGGGATCTTGCACAAGCAAGATCTCTTCATGTGGATCAAAATCCTTCAGAACTTTACGAGTGGGTTGCAAATAGTCCTTAAGAGTGCGTGGTGCAGGTGCAGCCATGTTTTCTGATTCAATTTCAATTTCGTCACCTGACTCACTCAAAGAAAAGACAGGCGAGCTATCTATCTTCAAGCTGTGTATATTACTCTCAACACTCGATGTGACTCTAAGCAACCTATTTGAACTGTTTCTCACCCATGACATGAAACATCAGTTTAGAGAAGTATAAAAAAAAATAACGAGTTTAAATTCAAGTTAAATTACTTTCCCCGGCAACGGCGCCAAAAACTTGACTCACTCAAAAATGAGTAGCACTAATGCTCTCCCAAGTGCAGGAGGATGTCGTGTAATAATTAGGAATAAATTCCTAGATCGTCTCCTCAGGGAAAGTTACTCAAAAATTAAACTCGTTGAAAAAGTGTGAAAAACTTCACAAAGAGAAAAACAAATCAGATGGTATGTGCAATGAATGGAAAGGTTACAATTGTTGAAAATGATATGAGAAAAAATAAAAACTGTTGAAAAGCACAACTGTAGGAAAATAAAGAAATGCCGAATAGCCAATGTTAACCGAGAAGTCTAGCAAACGAAAACTGAAAGTAGATAAAATAAAAGAAGTACTAAACGAAAGAAAAGGAGATAAAAAAAAAAAACAACTCAAAGAAAAAAAAAACAGATGCTGAACGTTAAAGCAAACTAAAGCCGCTGCTTGGTCTGGGACCTAAACGAAAAAAAATAGAAAATGGAATAAGAAACAGAGAGTTTCTATATAACGTGGAAAGAAAGCATGAATACAAGAAAAGAAATAAATTCAAGTTGCTTCCTTAGGTTTCAAACGAAGGCTGTAAAAAAAAAAAAACTGATGCCTAATGAAAATAAACAGAAAATTGAAACAAGAAAACAGAGTTCTTTTTTTTTCTGCAACGTAAAAATGAATACAAGAAAAAATCCTCTTCCATCCGGTCTGCCCTCCTCCAATCGAGAAACTCCTTTAAATAGAGTAGCCAACGTGAAAACATCATCCGAGATAGTCCACTTTAGCTGCACCAACAGTTCTGTCCGTGATCATCCTTATTTTTCTTTCTGTTTTCTGCTGCATTCCGTAAGTCCTTCACCCTTACGTAAAAGAGTATATCTCTCACGTCTCTCTAGTCCATTCCCAAATCCACCGACTTCTCTCTTTCCGTAAATGTAGCTGCTCTTGTTTTATTTGTTTTCTCTGCATGTGTGAGCTTTCTACTGCTGATTTTCTGTTGCAGGTGTGCTGTTTGTTCCGTGATTTTCTGCATTGAGGTGAAGGTGCCGTGAGTTGCTTTGCTTTCTGCATGTTGTGAGTTGAATTTCTGCTGCTTTGCTTGACTTTTCTGCATGTGTGAGTGATGCATGTTTTCGGTGGAAATTCTAGCCGTGATGCATGTGAGTGATTTTCCTGCATTTGTTTCTTCATTTTCTGCATCTATGGACTGCATGTGCTGGTTGTTGAGTTGCTGTCCAAGTTCTCTGCTTCATGTGCTTAAAACAAAGTGTGCGTGAAAAACTGATCATCTGAAAGGTTCAACAGGTGCAGATTCTTCAAGAAGGGCTGCAGCCTCAAAGCATTCAGCAGCTGCTTTGCTTGACTTTTCTGCATGCTTTTGTGTATTTTTCTGCAGGTACAAGTTGCTGCCGTGAGGTTGATTTTCTGCATGTATTTTTTTCTGCATGTATGAGTTTGAGGTGCCGTGACTTCAGCTTTTTTTTTTTTCTCCCAGCCATGAGTTGCTGCTGCTGTTTTATCTGCTGCAAGTGTGCTGTTTTGTCTGCTGCAAGTGTGCTGTTTTGTCTGCTGCAGTTTTGTCTGCTGATGCATTTGTGATGAGAGCTGTTTTCTGCAGGTTGTTGCATGTGTTAAGCTGAAGAGAATCCGTGTGGTGTGATCAAAGAAGCAGCACGTTGCGTGATCTAATTGGAGAGCCAACGTGTTGTGTTTTGACGCAGGGAATTGTTGAAAGCAGAGGCATTATTGGTCAAGGACTGCCAAAAACACCTCTCAAAACTGCCCACAAAGTCAAACGAAACAACCCCTCTCTCCGAAGCCTTCTAAAGTGCCAGACGAAGAGAACCAGCCCAATCCTTCAGTTCGTCCGAAGCTCTTTTTTTTTATTTCTTTCTGTTGGCTCATCTCCATAACTTTTCTCTTGATTTTTTTTTTCTTCCGTAAAAATCCTCCCTAACGTAAAACTCTCTCCCAGTTCTCTTCTATATTTTGCTTTTCATTCCTCACACCCCAAACGTCCTCCACGTCTCAACTCTCCTCCAAATTCTCACCTACCTCTTTACTCACCCTCTCTCTTCCAATCAAAACCATCCAGCCAAGAAGTCAAAGACACTTCATTTCGTAAACTCAACAGCCGAAGAAATAAGCTGAACGTCAACTCAACTTTTGGTAAGAATTTACCCCAAAAGATGAAAAAAATAACAATTGCCGACGGAACGATTTCCATAGAATAGCAGCTTTTTTCTTCATTCAACGTGCTCCATGATTTTTATTCCGACAATTCTTTCAACATTTTCGGCTGCCCAAATCCACTGCTTTGAAAAACTCATATATCTTGCGCCGTGGCTCAGAATCGGATCTCCTTTGAATTTTATTTAAACTGAAAATAAGGAAATAACACTCAAAATAAATTAACAAGAAAAAAAAATAGATTATTAAAAATATATTATATATGTGAGGAAATATTGTCCAATTAAACCATAGTTATAAAATTAAGCATAAACATTATATTAATCAATTTAAAAATTACAACTCGAATTTATGCTTATTAACTATTTTTCCATTTAAAACCAATAATAATGTCATGAGGAATTTAAAATACATTGGTTTTAAATATCTAAAATATGCAATATTTCGGCTCAATCAAATACCATTACAGAAACTTAGCCTTTTGAACTAATTCAACAAAATAAAACATATATGGGCCAAGCATCCTCGAGTCCAATTATTCTAAATTAATTCCTATAACTAATAAAATAAGTCATTTTAATGAAATAAACAAGTCCAATGCCTTCAATCTCATAAACGTAATAATAGACCATAATTTATATTACACTCTTCCATTACTTGTATAACGTGGATGAGAACTAGATCTCCTTCTCTCAAGCACATCTTGAATATTGGGCTCTTGCTAGACTCGTCCTAATTGGATTTGTAACAGCTCGCTAGAAATTCAATGGTGGAATTTCTATATATTTTAGGAACCTCATGAAAACTCCATTAGTTTTCACGAATCGACTAATCGCAAAGGTTTTAGTCTGTCAACATAGTTAGTGTTATCACTTATTGTGGTGCTAGAAATGCGATTTTAATTATTTGAGATAGTCTGTCAACATATGTTATGATCTACGCCACTAGACTTAGTTGATCATTTAGGATGTTATGGTGCAATAACCTCTGTTCATAATTTCAGACAAAATGCCTATTCAAAACTGTGAAATTATTTTTAGGGGAACTTCAAGATTGAGTTTTGGTAAACGATTTTCACTGTAGGTTAATATGAATATTTAGAATTTTTCAGTACTAAGTTTATTATACATTTTTTGGAGTGAATAGTAACCTTGATAAGCGTACAAAGTACAGTGTTTTCAAAATCAAAGTATGGAATGTCCAAATTAGGTTAGAGAAATTTTATTTGGACACTTGACAAGATTTTAGCCACAAATAGTAAATAGCATTAGACACTTGGTACGAAGAGGAACCATTAGATAGATTTGTGAAGGAAATCAACGTGTGAGATCATTCCACCTAAGCAAAACTTTTTTTCATCTGATCAACCAAATTGAGCCAGATCAAAGAGGGTTTCAATCCTGGTGAAACTCTAAATGGTTGGAATCCAATTAAAACCCCAAAAGCTTGGTTGAAACCAAAACCCTAAACGGTTTCCCCAAACCCTAAAGTTGACATTCAAACCATTTTTGATCTAATTTCTAGCACTGTGTTTAATCACTTGATTAAATCACTTTCACATGCTATTAATTTCTCAAATTCTTGTTATGACATCTTTATCCAACCTTTTAAACCTAGAAAATTTGATTGGGCCAAGAAAAATTGAATTTGGGCTTGATAGCATTTCAAACCCTAACCAAACCCCCTTTAAACCCCAAATTGAAGCCCACTTGGTTGAGGCTCACCAGGCCCATGAATTTGGCCACCTTGGCAAAACTTCTTGAAGAAGTTTCCTCCCCCACATGGCAGACCATCCACTACTCTTGGCTACACCAAATAGTGCCTTGATGAGATGGAGAAACATACCTCATCAACCGCCATACTTCACAACTTCTGCAGGCAGTCCTTTCCCCTCACTATTCTCCACTTTATGTCACATAGCCACCTCCAATCAAGGGTCATTCAAGTTCATATCTTCCCCCTCCAGAATTATAGAGTCGTGCAAGACACACTTCTTTCCCCTTAATCACTTCTTCACCCCGTTCTTGGAGAGAATCCCAAGAGAGAAACCCTTAATCACTTCTTCACCCCGTTCTTAGAGAGAAACCCAAAAGAGCTCTCTTGGGCAGATTTCTAGGTCTTTTTGCATGGAGATTTTTGACCCTTTGTAAGTATTTTCACACGATAACTCCTTCATAAAAGTTATTCCTCTTTGAATATAGTTTCAGTAGATATATTATTCGTATCATTCCTTGGTCATTTGATTGGTCAAAAGTATTTTTTAACTATGAAAAGGTCATTATGGGCGTGAAACTGGAGAGTATGTTATATTTGGGAGTTTTTGACCAAGCTAATGGACATATCTTGGTCCGAAAATTTTATGGAGTGTTATTAGCATGTGTTTATCAGTGTTCATTGAGGTTTTGTTGCATGAATAAAGCTTTTAGTGATAGATTTTCTTAGATCTAGAAACTTGAAAACTGGAAGTGGAAAAACAGTTTTTATTTGAAGAAAGTTTGAATATTTCGAGGTTTGATATTACTCTAAAGGCTTTGCTATTTTTATATAATGATCCTAAGTCTCTTATTTTCATGTTAGGATGTTATTTTGAAGATATTTAGTATTAATTTCAAAGATATGATTTTTCTATGCAAGAAGATTTCGGTTAGGCCTCATATTTGATGTTTTTGGGTTAGATTCATGTTTTATTGAGTTATAGCCATGTGATTTTAATTTTAATGGTTGGATATTTTTTAGGACACATTTTCAAACCATGTGATGCTTTTTTTGGAAGATCTCACCTTCTTAAGCCATTGATCAAGAGATTTATCAAAACTGGTTGAGGAAAAAGTTTCTGTTTTTGGACTAAGTTTAAAACCAAAAACTCCAAGTGTTATTTTGTGATTTTGGTGACTTTTGTTTGATGATATAAAGCATGGTTGATCTTAGGATGATGTTATGAATATGTTAGAAGTAAGATTTGATTTTTTGGAATTCTTGGAAATGTTTTGATCTAGGGTCAAAGCTTGTGATTTAATGGTTTGGATCTTTTTACAAAAAGTTTGGTGTTGATTATTAGCTTTTTCTAAATGGATGTTTTAAGTATGGTTTTAAACTTAGGATAGGAAGATATTTGTTTGGAAAATTTTGGTTTAAGAATAAGTTTTGAAGTTGGAAGGAATTGCAACAAAAATAAAGAGAAATGGCCTATGGATGTTTCGGCCATAGTGTGTTTTCCATAGTTGTGATTTGTTTTAAATTTTTGTGAGTTGATATTTGAGTTTAGGACAAATTTTACATGAGAAATGTAAATTTTGAAAATTTTTGGAGTAAGGATATGAAATCCTTAAGTTAGGGGTAAAATGGTAATTTTCCCATATGTAGAGGGTAAAATGGTAATTTTACTCTAAGTTGTCTCTTAATTTCTAACTTTTAAAATATCATCTTACGATTCCTCGTATTTTGCGCTTTATTCTCGTAGAACGTGACGATCGAGGTAAGTTAGCTCTTAACTTACTATCAGTTTACTATGTGTGTGTGATGGGTAAGGGAACTAGGACTGAACAGAAATCCAAAAATCCGACTCCGACTCCGCTCCGGCTCCAAGAAGTTGGATTCGGAGTAAGAGTTTTTATATCATTGGGAATTGGAGTCGTAGTCGGAGTCGAAGGTGGAAGTGTCCCGACTCCGACTCCGATCCGCTCCGACTCCAATTCGCTGACTCCGATTTTGACTACGCTCCGATATTTTGCATATTTTATAAAAATATGTGTTTTCAATATATTAACATCTAATAATAATGTATAAACACTATAATGCATAAAAACATGTAACATTATAATACTAATGTATAATAACATGTAAAACTAATGGATAAACACAACTATATAAATAAAAAATTTATAATAACATGTAATACTAATGTATAATAAGTTAATAACTAAATTATTGATTATATAGATTTTATATAACTATATTTATATAGTTAGTTAAACTCAATAATATATTAACAGGTGCTGTCGTTAATTATTATAAAATAATATATTTATACTAGCATGGCCCCTATATTTTACATGTTCATATAAAAATATATGTATTTTTTTATACATTAATCATATATATTTAAATATTTTATTATTTGTATAACTATACCTTATAGAAAAATTCTAAACATAAGCCCCTACACCACACACCACACATTTTTCAAAATTTTTTTATTTTTTTAACCAAATATTTGATATATGGATAATGAGTAGAAAATTTTAATTAGTTTAAAAAGAATAAATCTAAAATGAATTTAAAAATTTTTTTAAAAACTAAAAAAAGTGAGGTGTGTGGTGTGTGAGGTTTATGAATAGCAAAACTTTACCTTATATAGTGAGTTAAATGCTAGTTTGAACAAATGTACCTAAAATAATATACTTATACTATAATAACATATAACACTAATGTACCTAATATACCATGTAGTAGTAATGTATAGTAATCAATCTATAGACTATAATAACATGTAATACTAATAATGTATTAAGCAATAAGCCACTAATGCATAATAATATATTAACATGTAATACTAATATATAATAATTAATGTATAATAACATTTAATACTATTGTATAACATGTACTAGTAATGTATAATAATCAATGTATAATAACATATAACACTAATATATAAATATTAAAGTATAACAATATTTAATAGTAATGTATATTGTATAGTAATCAATCTATAATAACATGTAATACTAATATATAATATTATAATAAGAATAACTTTCACTAATAAATAAATATTAAAATATAACAATATTTAATACTAATGTATATTGTATAGTAATAATGTATAAGCCACTAAGCACTAATAATGGTGGGAAAAGTACAATTATGATCATGTTGTAAAAATATTCTAAAAAATTACCACTATGCCACTAATGTCTAATAACATATTAACATATAATAACATATACTAATATATAATATTACAATAAGAATAACTTACACTAATATATAAATATTAAAGTATAAAAATATTTAATAGTAATGTATATTGTATAGTAATCCATCTATAATAATATGTAATACTAATAATGTATAAGTGTGGCGCCCCCAAAATCCCCACGTACGGATACGGGGAATTCGAGGCGCCCGGATGGTGACATCACGGGTCACCATCCTAACGACGAGTGCCAAGTGTGTGCAAGCGACAAATGTGCACAAGAAGATACGCAGCGGATAGCCAAGTCAAATACTAAGTACCAGAATTTTTCTTAAATAAAATACAAACGGTTCAAAGGTACAGAATAAAATATTCCATGATATAAATATGGTTTTTAAAACTAAGTACAAAGCATAACTTCAAATCAGAACTCCAGCGGAGCCGCATCCTCGGCCTCAACCTCCTCCTCCTCCTTGAACGCTGCATCAAAATCTACGGTACCAAAAATGGTGCCGCAGGTAAGTAAAACCCAAACACCACTAAATAAAAGCATATTAAACTCAAACAACAAGTATGAATGAATGTCAATACTCCAAAACTCATAAATCATATTTTCCACGCACGCCAAAAACCCAACTGGGTTAAAAACATAACCTTTAAAACCAAGCCTCGCCATTATCCCAGATAATGGCCCAAACCACCATTTTCCCAGAAAATGGATCACAAGACCATCGCCATTTTCCCAGAAAATGGCCCATATCCGAAAACCATGAAAACCAACCAATTATGCATGCACCATGATCTCCCCTAGGGATCATCCGCACACTCTGGCTCTGTGCCACACCGCAGGTAACGTCTACGCGTGTGACACCTACACGAGCGATGCCCAGACTCGCGCCTCCAACTCGCGCGTACCTGGCCAGGCCATCCTCTAGTCCCCGCCACTAAAAGGACCACGGAGTCGACACGACAGCGTTACCGTATCGTGCGATCCGGTCGTCGCCCGGCGACAACCCAGGGGATGTCACTCAGTATTATCCACTCCCGAGTGACCAGAGGAGCTCCACCGAGATAATAACCCATCCCGGCTTGGGCTCGTGATACGCACACTCCCAAAAATCATTTACGCCAATAAAACATGATTTTTCCAATAAAATAAAATACAAGTGCATGCATCATGTAAATGCCAATTTCAATGCTCGACAAATAAATTCAACCATAGCACAACAAATCAAGCAACTCCGTCCTCCATCCATCCGACCCCCGAACTCCTCGGACTCAGTCCGGAATCAGCGAACCAACCAAATAATTTATTGAAAGAGTAAAATACATTTAAATCTAAAAGTAGCGTTTGGAAAATACTTACAGCGCTATATAGGATTTTTAGAAGGTTCGGCGCGAAGCGAACGGCGATGCGAAAGCAACGTAACAGTGCAAATGCACTGTTCCCGTGGGTCGCAAAATACCCACTTTTGACCGGGGACAAACCAAGACACCAAATTGATAGGGAATGGTCTAGAGATGTTTATGAAGCTAGTGGAAGTGAGTTTTGGCCGTGGGTGGCGGCGAAAACGCCGGTAGGGGCGGAAAAAGGGCAAATCGGAGTTGAGCTCGTGGGAGCCGCTCCGGTGACCGTTTGAGGCCGGGGATGGGTGGGTTAGGTCGGCAAGGAGTAGGGGAAGAAGTGGTGAAGAGGTGGTGGCCGGAGGTGGAGCGACGGCGGCGGATCGGGCTTAAAGCCGTGCGGCTTGTTGGGCGTTTTCCGGCCAAATGGCCGGCCGGTTGGGGCTGGGAGTTGGAGGGGATGATCACCGGCCGGAGGGGAGTCGACCGGTATGGGCGGTGTCGGCCACGGCGCCGGCGAACGGCGGGCCTGGGCGGTGAAGGCCGGCGTGCGTGGGTGAGGAGAGAGAGAGGAAGAGAGACGCGGGGAGAGAGAGAGAACCGAACGGGAGAGATGAGGGAAAAAGGAAAAAGGGAAAAAAGAAAAAAGAGAAAAAGAAAAAGAAGAGGAAAAGAAAAGATGGAAGGAAATTAATGAGGTCCAGTCCTCACGTCGGAAGTCTAAAGACTGATCAGCCGAAAACGGTAAAAAAACATAAAACGATTAAAATAAATTAACACTACATCAAATAAATAAATAAACACCAATAAAATATTTTAAACACATCAATAAGCTAAAATAAAATAAATAACTAGTAAAAACCAATTATTTAAATTTTTAAAACCAAAAACAAGCCAAAATAAATTAAATCACAATTTAAATTCAACAGCCAATAGAATCTATTTAAAACTCGATAATTTAAAATAAAAGTATTATAAAATATTTAATTAAATTAAAATATCCCTTCAGTGAAAATACACATAAAAACAGGTCATCACAATAAGCACTAAGCCACTAATGTGTAATAACATATTAAAATATAATAACATGTAATACTAATATATAATATTATAATAAGAATAACTTACACTAATAAATAAATATTAAAGTATAACAATATTTAATAGTAATGTATATTGTATAGTAATCAATCTATAATAACATGTATGTATAAGCACTAAGCCACTAATGTGTAATAACATATTAACATATAATAACATGTAATACTAATATATAATAATTAATATATAATATTATAATAAGAATAACTTACACTAATATATAAATATTAAAGTATAACAATATTTAATAGTAATGTATATTGTATAGTAATCCATCTATAATAACATGTAATACTAATAATGTATAAGCACTAAGCCACTAATGTGTAATAACATATTAATATATAATAACATGTAATACTAATATATAATAATTAATATATAATATTATAATAAGAATAACTTAAACATTACGAAGAATATTTAAACATAACTATAATAGCATATCATTATATATGAGTTAAATAGTAATTGTTAATAATCAATATTAAGAATTAAATTTAGTAATAAAAAAGATTATCAAAACCATAAATAAAGAAATTTATGATTAAAATAAAGATTAAAATTTTAGTTAAGGTTTACAAAAAAAAAAAAGGTTTACTTCGAAACGCCATTAGTCTGAGTCGTTTAGATTCATTCCAGCCTCCACAACTTCATCACTTCCCAATCCTCATTCCTCAGATTGACAGATTTGACTTGTTTATTGCTTCGACTAACAAGGAACCCTAGCCATCTCTGCCGCAGCCCAGCCCCCACGATCTCAGTCGCAGCCCAGCCCAAACCCGTGGTCTCTATTCCGTTTCCAGGTATACGTACTGCTTAGTGCTCATTTCTATTTTCTCCGATCATATCTCTCTGTCTCTCTCTCTCTCTCTCTCTCTCTCTATTTTCTTGCTGCTGTTTTTTTTTTTTTAATTTTTGTTTTCTGGATAGTGTGTTTTCTGGGCGAAAGTGGGCCAGTTCTTGTTCCTTTTTTTTAAAAAAATATGAAAACGACTCCTGGTGATGAGGGCTTGTTTAACTAATTTGAAGATCGTCTATCCAACTTGTGAAATCATAAGTGAATGCCGTGTACGTGTACGTGCATTTTTATTTGACATTTTGGTCATTTGAGAAAATCTACTTTTACTTTCTATTTAATTATTTAATTTATACTCTAACAATGAGTTTGAGTTGATCGAGTATGGCTTGGATCGTCTTGAGCTTGTATTTTGATTGATCTTGCATTTGAGACTCTCCTTGATCACTTGAGCTCGAGTAAGATAAAGAGTTCAAACAGCAACTTGAACTAATCATTTATAAACAGTGCCAGTAACCCAAAATCCTACTCGACTCGATTCAATGGGAATAAAAAATCTCATATATATATATATATATATATATAATATGTATACATACATATATTATCATAGATTGATCCAATTAGAATCGAGTCTCACTTATAGTAAAGCAGTGAGGCTAAGGAATAGAGAAGGTTATGATCATAAAAATATGTAAGAAAAAACTTGTTTCTTATAGCCATTTGAAATTGGGAGAATTCCTTTTTTAATGGATTGTAGCCCACCTTTTATGGGCATGAGCTCACTTTGGGGCCTAGAATCCACCAAAACTTTGGTTCTCTTCTTTACAAGATACAACTTAGCTGTGATTTTGATTTATTATTGAAAAATTATATTCTCATGCCAGCGTGAAAGTCATGTTTACATAAGTACATAATCTAATTTAAAATCCTAAATTTTAAAACTTGAATTTACTTTCTTGTTTAGTTTGTAATTAGTATACCCTACGCTTTATACTATAATTTTGGCTTTTTTAACCCCAAATCTCTTCTACTTGTAAGTAAATTGTTTTCTTCGTAGACTTTCTTTTTTGTTTTTGTTTTAAATATCTACTTAATAGTTAATAACTTGAACTAGTTTGCTGGTTTTACTTCATGAATTTATATTCTTTATGTTTATCTTGTTTGTTGTGTTCTACAATTCTAGTTATTAAATCATGGATATGGAAGGCACAAACACTCCTACATCCACAGGTGCATCTTGTCCTGGCATCCCAGCCCCAGAACAACCGATTGATGCTCCCAGTCCAATAGTTGATGAGTCTAGCGAACCAATAGACTCTTCGGTAGGCACTCCTAGTGCCTTCCATTCTACCTCTCGCCCCCCATCTGGTAGTAGAAATCCGAAGAATAGGTCTGAAGTATGTCCCACTTAACAAGAGTGCCCGATTGTGATCCTGAAGAGCCTGTAGCTACTTGTAATCATTATCATAGGCAATGGAAATGCCATCCCAAAAGGCAAGGCACTTCGGCCATGAAAACACACATCCAACTTTGCCCCAAAAATCGTAAGAGTAATTTGGACAAGAGTCAAACATTCTTGGTCCCGGAAGCAAAAAGTGAAGGAGGGGAAAGGGAGAAGACCTTAGGGATGGCCAAATACAATGAGAAAAAAATTCGGGTTGCCCTTGCTAGGATGGTGATAGTGGATGAGCTACCATTTAGATGTGTTGAGAGAGAAGGGTTTCGGGAATTTGTTAAATCCCTTTATCCTAGGTTTCCTATTCCTTCTCAATTTACCGTAATGCGTAACTGTATAAGGCTATTCTTGAGAGAGAATGATAGCTTGAAGAAAATGCTTTTTACCACCAAACAAAGAGTGTGCCTTACCACTGACACTTGGACTTCTATCCAAAATATTAATTACATGTGTGTGACCGCTCACTTTATTGATAGTAGTTGGAAGTTGCATAAGCAGATCATTTCATTTGTTCAGATTAGCGACCACAAGGGGGCAAAGATTGGGAGGGAGTTGGAGGAGTGTATGCTTGATTGGGGCATTGACAAAATCCTCACAATTACGGTGGATAATGCTACCTCTAACGACTCCGATATTGATTGGTTGAGAAGAAGGGAAATAGGAAGTGCGGATTGTGTTGCAGCTCACGAGTTTATTCACATGAGGTATACGGCACACATCTTAAACTTTATTTTGAGTGAAGGTTTGAAAGATGTTGATGACTCAATTTTAAGGGTCTGAAATTTGATTAAGTATGTGAAGTTTTCTCCCCAAAGACTTGTCACTTTCAAGTCTTGTGTTGATAGATCAAAAGTTCAATGTTCTAGTTTTTTTACTCTTGACGTGCCTACTAGATGGAATTCAACTTTTCTTATGTTGGACGTGGCTGAGAAGTATCAAAAAGCCTTCCAACTTTTGCTTGATGAGGATCCTTACTCACGAGTTTATTTGTCTGAGGATGGGCATGGGAAAAAGGGTCTAGGAGCTCCTGGGCTTGATGATTGGGAGACCATAAGAAACTTTTTGAAGTTTCTTCAAATATTTTATGGTGTCACATTGCGTATTTCTGGTACACTATATATCGCATCAAATATTTATGTCCAAGAGCTTATTGCCATTCATAAACACTTGAATAATTTTTGTGACAATAATAATCGACGTTTGAGTTCAATGGCTTTCAAAATGAAAACAAAGTATAATAAATATTGGGGTAATCTTATAAATCGGTTGTTGTTTATTGCTGTCATTCTTGATCCACGATTCAAATTGGATACTCAAGCATATTGGTTCAAGAAAATATTGGGTGAGGAATTTGTTGCACTCCTCAAGAGGGATATAGAATATTTGTATGAACAATATGTAGAGTTTGGTGGTGGGTGCGTAACTGGGTCTAACAAAACTTAGAGCGATGAAGCTAGTGCATCAATGGGGAGTAGTAGTACCGTTATAGAATATGATCCCTTGGATTTTTTGATAGAGTTCCATAAAGAGCATACAACATCTTTGATGGATTGTAAGTCGGAGTTAGAGCGGTATTTTTTGGAGAACATTGAGATTCCTACAGGGAGTTTCGATATTTTATTTTGGTGGAAAGTCAACTCTACCAAGTATCCAGTTCTTGCTCTAATGACAAAAGATATCTTGGCCATTCCAATTACCACCGTTGCATCTGAGTCAGCATTTAGTACAAGAGGCCGTGTCCTGAATCCGTTTAGGAGTTCTTTGGCTCCTAGAACTGTAGAGGCTCTTGTGTGCTACCAAAACTGGTTGAAATCCACTCCTATATGCTTGAGTCAGAATTATTCGGAAGTCATTGATGATGCAGAGAGCTATAAACTAGACTCAAGTAATGTATTTAGAGATTTTTTTAAGTTGTTATCTAAGTTGATTTTGACATTTTGTAATACTAATCTCCTATACTTTAACATCTTAATGTAGAATTAGCCACTTCTATGGCTAGCATACTTCGTGAAGATGATTGACAAATTTGTTTATGGTATCTTATTTCAATTTTTTTTCTTTTTTTTTTTATAAATTTATATGGTATCTTATTTCCTTACTAATTTTGTTCTTTTTTTTTTTTTCAGGCGCAAGTTGGAACGACATTCGTTGTAATTTGTATTGGTGGTATTGTTGTAAGTTGTAAGTTGTAAGTTGTAACTTGTTGATGGATGAGACATGAGTTGGTTGGATAGTTTGGGTCTTGGGAGGATAGATGATGTAATCTAGATAGGTTAGATGATGGGTGTTTTTGGCTTCGTGTTATTGTTTGTTGTTGTTGAAATGACAATAATATGGGGATGCTAGATTTTGTTGTGTTTTTTTAACTTGTAATTTTGAATGAATGATTTTAGTTTGTAATTTTGGTTATATATTTTTAATTTGTAATTTTGAATCAATGATTTTAGTTTGTAATTTTGGTTATCTATATTTAATTTGTAATTTTGAATGAATGATTTTAGGTTGTAATTTTGGTTATGTATTTTTAATGTGTGTATTCTCATAGTTGGAAAATTTCTTATTACACGTTTGAATTTAGTTTTATTTCTTATAGTTTGATGGATTTTGAATTTAATTTTATTTTATAGTGTGATAGATTTTGAATTTAGTTTTATTTGCTAGTGTGATGGAGATTTAATGTGTGTATTTCTAAGGAGTAAGGATTAAGCATCATTGTGTGATAATTTTGGTTGGATAAATTATGAATCTAAAATTACATTTTAAAAAAAAAAAAATTGATATAGAAGCCCAAATCCTATTAGAGTCCTAAATTGTAAAATTGAAATGTCAACTGGATTAAGGAAAAAAGTCTAAAAAAAAACCCAACTTTGACTCCGTTCCGACAATTCGGAGTGGAGTCAGTCGCAGCCGGAGTCAGAGTCGGAGGTCGGATTCGGCCTCCGACAAAGTCAGAGTCGGAGGACGACATACCGACTTCGAACAGTCGATGCTCAACCCTAAAGGGAACTACATTTTTTATATGTATGTTACCATATATGCCATGCCATGCCACATCATTACATGTTTATCTGTTATGCATGATTTATTCTGTCATGAATATTTATCTGTTACACAATCTATTCTGTCATGTGTTGCTATATGCTATAAGTATGCCAAGTTAAGTATGATATCTATTACATGTATGTCAAGTCATGTAATATTCACTGTTGTAAGTATGTCATGTCAAATATGTTGTTTATTACATGTTATACCATGTTACGAAATGTTTCTATCTCAAGTAAGTCATATCTTTCAAGTTACGTTCAAATCAGTTATGTCTAAGATACTCGTGATGTAATCATTATGATTGTTCGAGCATCTCCATTTGTAATTCACACGAGATAGTTTTGGCGAAATCATTTTGGTTGTTAGAATGCAGTTCAAGTTCAGTAATGCAGATACTCCTAGCGTAATCATTCTGATTGTTAGGGTATCTTATTTTAAAATACTCATGATGGAATCATTCTGATTGTCAGAGTATTATTAGGTACTCCTGGCGTAATCATTCTGATTGCTAGAGTACATATTTTAAAATACTCGTGATGGAATCATTCTGATGTCAGAGTATTACTAGGTACTCCTGGTGCAATCATTTTGATTGCTAGAGTACGTGTTTTAAAATACTCGTGATGGAATCATTCTGATGTCAGAGTATTACTAGGTATTCCTGGTGCAATCATTTTGATTGCTAGAGTACGTGTTTTAAAATACTCGTGATGGAATCATTCTGATTGTCAGAGTATTACTAGGTACTCCTGGTGTAATCATTCTGATTGTTAGGGTACGTGATTTAAAATACTCATGATAGAATCATTCTGATTGTCTAAGTATCTCTGATGGAATATGTTGGGTGGAATCATTCAGATTGTTCAATATTCCTGACGAAACAATTGGCGGAATCATTTTGATTGTCATAATTCAAGTCCAAGTTCATGTTAAGTAAATAAGCAAGATTCCAAGTTTATGTTAAGTCAAGTTTCAGATCAAGTGCATATTAAGTCAAGTTTCAAATCAAGTTCATGTTATGTTATGTTCACGTTCACATTAAGTTTCAAGTTTATGTTCATATCATGTTATGTTATGTTCATGTTCACGTTAAGTTTCAAGTTCATGTTCATATCATGCTATGTTCACGTTTATGTTATATTCAAATTCACGTTCATGTCATGTTATGTTCACGTACATATTATGTTCAAGTTCATGTTATGTTATGTTATGTTTACATTCATATTATATCTCAAGTTCATGTTTATGTCATGTTATGCTCAGTTTTATGTTAAGTTCATGTTCATGTTTATGTTATGTATGTTCATGTTCATGCTATGTTTCAAGTTTATGTTATGTTTCAAGTTCATATTCATGTTATGTTACTAGTCCATGTTACGTTTTAATTTCAAGTTCATGTCATGTCAAGTAAAATTCAGTTTACGTTTCAGTTTAGGTTATGTCAGTTATGCCATGATATATGTCAAGTTATGCTATGCTTACTTACGACTTTAATTATGCATTCATGCTTTTACTGCCATACATGCATCATTAACTTGTGTGGGAGTTTCTTGTTAATTTACTGAGATTTGTAAGCAAATCTCATTGTGGTAGTTCCAACTACCATTCTTCCTCGAATGGTAGAACTTGTTACAGGACCCGAAGGAGAATCGGAATTCGACCAACTGAACACAGTCGACTAGGCTACAGTGCGACATCGATGATGGCATAGTATTTAACTTAGGTTAATACTTGTACTTATGGAGTTGTATTTCCAGTACTTTTTTTATCACAACCATTTTGGACTAGTGTTGTGATCATGGCTGTTTAGTATGACTTTATGTATGATGTATGTTTCAAGTATTTGAGATATTTTTTTTTGTTTGGTGCACAGTATTGGTAAAGAAAAAAAAAATTTATCCGCTGAGAATATTGCATAATGCTAGATGCATGTTAGGAACATTGCATCTTATATGTCATGAACGGGAGTAGGTAACCTTGTGTTGCATATCCCGACGCTTCAGATGTTCATTCGATCCCAAGCGGAATTTGGGGGCATCACAGGATTGCACCAGTCCTTGCATTGCTTCCTTGCTTTTCTTAACTCTCGATCTTATAATTGTCCCATTTGAAACTTGTAAGGGATCTTTAAAACTCGGTCCACCTTGAAGCTCATCATTCCCCCTCTCCTCAAAAGGATTTGACCTCAAATCTCTACCTGCATCAAAAGGAAAAAGATCAGTAACATTGAAAATAGCAGACACATGATACTTACCTAGAAGATCCACTAGATATGAAGTATTATTAATTTTCTCAAGAATTTGAAAAGGTCTATCCAAACTACTCCTTTCATCAACAAGCAAAAGTATCAAAGTTAAATGAGTACGTGGATTAAAACCATAAACAACTTCAAAAGGAGAATATGAAGTAGTAGAATGCTTAATCTTACATGCAAACTCTATAAATGGCAAACAATCCTCCCAAGTTTTTAAATGCTTATGAACACAACAATGCTTAAGAGTTGAGTTAAGGTCCTATTAACTACTTCAGTCTGACCGTTAGTCTGCGGATGGCAAGTAGTGGAAAATAAGAGTTTAGTACCCAATTTTTCCCACAGAACCTTCCAAAAGTTGTTAAGGAATTTAACATCGCTATCAGAAACAATACTCCTAGGCACACCATGAAGTCGCACTATCTCCCTGAAAAATAAGTCAGTTATGTTTATGGCATCATCAATTTTATGACATGAAATAAAATGTGCCATTTTGTTAAACCTATCCACAACCACAAAAATAGAATCTCTACCCCTTTTTGTCGTAGGCAGCCCAAAATAAAGTCCATAAATATATCTACCTATGGCTCACTAGGAACGAGTAAGGGTGTAAACAACACATGTGGCAAAACTTTAGATTTGGCTTTTCTACATGTAATGCACCTGCCATAAATGAGATTGACGTCTCTTTTCATCTTAGGCCAAATGAAATGTTAATGCAACAAGTCAATGAATGGCGAATGATACTCCCACAAACGTTCATGAAACATATCTAAAGTCTCCCTTTCACCAAAATGACCACTCCAATTATGTGCGACCTCAATGAATGGCAAACCATACTCCCAAAAGTGTTCATGCAATACGCCTAAAATCTTCTTTACACCAAAGTGACTACTCCAACAATATGCAAACTCAATGAATAGGAAACAATACTCCTACCAATGGTCATGCAACACATCTAAAGTTCTCTTTACACCAAAATGTCCCAACAAACCACACCCATGCACAAGCAATTCAAGCATAAGACTAGTAGGCTCACAAAGTCTATTCTCTCTAAACAAATACCAATCTAGTCTATAACACTTACCAAATAATGATTTCTCGTGTAATCCATACACACGAGCCAAGCCATCATCATTAGCATACAATTTCTTATCATATTCAAATCTCAATAACTTTGCTTCTAAAATGAGGATAAGGACATACCTTCTTCCTACTGCATTAACAGCAAAATTTTCCTTACCATGTGTGTACTTGATTACATGAGGAAATGTCTTAATGAATTGCACCCACTTAGCATGCATTCTATTCAACTTACCTTGTCCTTTCAAGTGTGTCAAGGACTTATGTTCTTCAAAGTAAGGTCAGGTAGAGATTGTCGCACCTGGCACAAAATCAATGTGATGCTCTATCTTTCTAATAGGTGGCAATCCACTAAACTTACCGTTAGGAATTATGACCTCATATCCTTGCAACAAAGAAACAAAAACACTAGGCAACGAGTTGTTAAATTCGTTAGTATAAAAACTCGCCTAAACGTAAAAACTCACTTCTCTCTTTGTTTTTCTCTAACTTTATTCACTCTTGCTTTTCTCTTCACTCTCATTTTTCTTTTCACTCTCTTTTTTTCTTGAGATTTCAGCCTCACTCATTTCTTTACTCTCTCATATTTCTCTCTCTCTCTCTCTCTCTCTCTCTCTCTCTCTCTCTCTCTCTCATTTTTGGTCTCACTATTTCTTTCTTCCTCAATCTCACTCCCACTTTTTCTTTTTCACTCAATCTCACTTTTACTCTCTCTTTTTTTATCAATCTTAGTTTCTCTTTTTCTTTTTTGATCAGCCTCACTTTCACCCTTTCTTTTTTGATCAACCTTACTTTTCAACTTCACTTGGTCCTCAGGGACCCGTGTTGGAATTAAAGGAGCAAGTTTGATCATTTTTCCATCCTTTTCAAAACTATACATGTTCCTGAACCCATCATGGATCACTCTCCTATCACACTGCCATGGCCTCCCCAAAAAAATATGGCCAGCATGCATAGGCACTACATCACAAAACACTTTATCCTTGTACTTTCAATTGAAAAAGAAACTAGCACTTGCTTATTTACCCTAAACTCCCCACAATCATTCAACCATTGCAACTTGTATGGTTTATGGTGTTTCAAGGTAGGTAAATTCAATTTTCCAACTAAAGTAATGCTGGCGACATTAGTAAAACTTCCTCCATCAATGATCATACTACATACCTTGTTGTTGGTGTGGCATCTAGTATGAAAAATGTTATCTCTCTGTTGCTCTGTATCATCCATCTTACTTTGTGTATTGAGAGCACACCTGACAACAAGAGACTCACCATTCTCCTCATTCTTATACTCATGTTCAATATTAGGCTCACGTCTACTCCTATCTCTCACACTTTGCAGATTTCTAATCAATGCACCTCGTTGATACATCATATTCCTCACTTCCCCCAACGCTAAATTTAACCTTTCAAATTTTTATTGCATGGACTACAACACAAAGAATGAATTGTCTACCACCCCTTTTGGTGTTAAGTCACTATTATGAGACATCGTAATGTGCTACACAAAAAGAATGTTAGTGGTAAAAACTTCACACACTCTCTTACGTGTTTAAGCTCTAATAATGACACTCCACTCATGTTTCAATCTTAATTGGCTTTTTCCTGACAATGATCTCACACTCTCTTGCCTTTTACCTCAAGGGTTTTCCCACTCAAGTTCTTTAAGAACTAATTCAACTCAATCAAGACAATACAACATTATTTTATTCCAATTAATAATTAGGTCCAAGAAACAAGAGAAAGAAACAAGGAAGGAGACTCAAGGAATTTATATGAGGGAAAGAGTTATTACAAATCAAGATAGCAACTATAAAGATGTATTCAATCCCTTTGATGATAAAGCTCAATCAATGCCAAATTACTCAATTTTCGGATTGCAAGTATTTCAAACAACTATACCCAAAATCCTTTTCTCTCTTCTTTTTTTTTTTTTTAAATTTTCTTTCATTTTCTTTTCTTTTCTCTTTTTTTTTTCTCACTAATTCAATCATAAACAATTGATTCAATTGTAAAAATCAATCAATTGAATTCAAACACATGAAATTGACAAGGAATAGAATACAATCAATGAAACGACACTCCAAGCAATTGACAAACTTAGAGATGCAAGAAACCCTAGAATTTTGAAACCCTAGATGATGTAAATTTCGGCCACCCTAACAGACCTTAATGACAAAGCAACTTTGGTAGCCCTTGGATGAAGGAATTTCGGCAACCCCAATTCAAAAAAGCCAAAACACAAAGAACCTAAATGATAGAATAATTTGGCAGCCCTAGGAAAAATGAATTTCTACATTCTTTTTGTAACCCTAGAACAATGAAGCCCTATAATTAAATTTAAAGATGCAAGAATTAAAAGATGGAATCAGACCTAATTGGAAACCTGGCTTTGATACCAAATGTGTGCACCCGCGGAATTAGAATCCCTTGAACCCACAATCAATTTGACCAAGAAAGCTAAAATCAAGTCAATTGGATGGAAGAATCTAGACCCATTGAAGAACTCATTTCAAGAATCTAGATTATATTAAAATCTAGATGCGTTGAAGAACCTGTCTCAAGAACCCAGATTACAAAAGAGGAATGCCACAAAACTTGTAATTTACATTTGATAAATTCAAACGTTCAATGAAGAACAAGAGGAGATAAACTCAACTCACAATTAATAAAATTCATCAATTTCATAAACCTTCATAAACTTGTTAAAATGAGGCTACAAAGAGTATTTAAACCAAAATCCAATTGAAATCCTAGCCAAAATAAAATCTAATCTTTCAAAAACACCCCTGAGTGAATAGTGTCACGGCTACAGTACCGTAACAGTAACTTAGCCTTTTGAAATCCTAATTCAACAAAATAAAACATATGTGGGCCAATCATCCTCAAGCCCAATTATTCTAAGCTAATTCCTATAAGTAATAAAATAAGCCATTTTAATGAAATAAACATGTCCAAGGCCTTCAATCATATAAACATAATAATAGGCCATAATTTATGTTGCACTCTTCCATTGCTTGTATAATGTGGATGAGAACTGGATCTCCTTCTCTCAAGCCCATTTTGAATATTGGGCTCTTGCTAGACTCGTCTCAACTGTATTGCACCAAGCCTTGAATTACTTCCTTGCTCTTCTTTAAATCTCGATCTTGCGATTACCATATTTGAAACTTGTAAGGGATCTTTAAGACTCGGTCCACCTTGGAACCCATCACTTAGGGACTCCATGCAAGCATTTTATTTCTACTACGAATAATCGAGTGAACTTCTCCATGGGGTCGGTATTTTTAATAGGCAAAAAGTGAAAGCTTTTTGTTAAGTGATCGACAACTAGGACTGTTAATCTGGGCCGAAAATCGGATTACAAAACCCCGACCAATGCGGTTTAAGTACGGGTTTTAAAACCCTAATAATCCGGTACCCGCATCCTTTAAAAGGAAAAACTGCTTCGTTGATCTAATAGACCAACTCTCTCTCTCTCTCTCTCTCTCTCTCTCTCTCTCTCTCTCTCTCTCTCTCTCTCTCTCTCTAGTTATGAACTCAGAAACTTCAAACCCTAGCCTCATTCATCGTGCCCACTGACCTCATGACGGTGTGACCCATCATCATGACCCCATCGCCGAGTCATCTTTATCTCTTTTATCGCCGAATCTTCTTCATCTCTTTCATCGCCGAAACTCGGAAGCTCCTCTCTAGTGGCGAAACCTAGCTTCCTTTACTGGGTTCTGAAACCCTAGCCATCAGCCGTCGTCTCTCATTTGTGGCTTTGTCGTCTTCTCTCTCTCTCTCTCTGAAACCTAGCTCGTGTCACTCTTCCTCTACCGATTGAAGATCTGTTCTTCATGGCCGTCGTCTTCTACTTTTTGCTCCGTTTGGTGAGATTTGCTATTTTATTTTTGGGTTCTATTCAGTTTGTGCATTTTTCTTTCGTCTCTATTTGTATTGTTTTCTCTTTGTTGATTTTAAGTTTGTTTTGATGACAATGTTTGAGTATTTTTATGGGATAGATGTGTTTATATGCTATCTGTAGTCGAATAATGGTTTTTTTTGCTAAATCAACTCTTTCTTGTCGAACATGGGATTCTTTTGTTTCTGGGAAAAAAAAACACACACACACCGAGGTTCTATCTGGAACCCGGAATCTGAGTTTTTCAAAACCTGGATTCATTTGGGTTCTAGCCCGTATTAGGACCGGGCTGATCTGGTGCGGGTTCCGGCCCAGATTTGAAACCAGGGTTCCAGTCCGGGTACACCCAAGTTTCTGGGTCGAAACCCGGATGAACAGGCCTGTCGACAACAACCAAAATAGAGTTATTTCCTGTTGAGGTTCTTGGCAGTTTGATTACAAAGTCTAGAAAAATATCCTCCCCATTTCCATTATGGGATTGGTAGTAGCTGTAAATCTACCCCGAGTTTTTTATGCTCTACCTTGACTATTCTATATATAGATATTTTATTTACATAATCTATCAAGTCCCTTTTCATGCCTTCCCACCAAAAATGTTGCTTTAGGTCCTTGTACATCTTCGTACTTCCTGGATGAGTGGTCTATGGAGTCTGATGTGCTTCCCTTAATATATTGTCTTTAATCCCAAGATCAGTCGGGATCACCTTTTGATCCTAGTAGTACAATAAACCATCCTTTCTGATTGTGAATCCTTCCAGTCCTACCTTTCTTTCCACTCTCTACCTAATTTCTTACCATTTTTCATCTTCCATTTGGTGCTTCCTTATTTCCTCCCATTGTACAGGTACAATCTCCTGTACTGTAGCGAGGGTTGCATCTTGATGGCGGCTCCCAATTAGCAAACTTCTCATGCTATTAAAAAGGGACTCCATTTCCAAAATAGATTCCTAAGAACCCTTATGTAAACCAAATGATGTGAATCCCAATCGACTTGCTAGACTCAACCCAAGTGAATTGCACAAATTCTTGCATTGCTTACTTGCTCTTCTTAGCTCTCGATTTTGTAATTGATCCTTAAGTCTTGGTCCGCCTTGGGGCCCATCAAACCTTTCACTTGGGCTTTACGACTTAACGCATTAGCCACAACATTAGCTTTACCAGGTTGATATTTAATCTCATACTAGTAGTCACTAATTGTTTCCCACTGTGATGACCCGCTTTTATGTGTATTTTCACTGAAGGGATATTTTAATTTAATTAAATATTTTATAGTACTTTTATTTTAAATTATCGAGTTTTAAATAGATTTTTTTTGGCTGTTGAATTTAAATTGTGATTTAATTTATTTTGGCTTGTTTTTGGTTTTAAAAATTTAAATAGTTGGTTTTTACTAATTATTTATTTTATTTTAGCTTGTTGATGTGTTTAAAATATTTTATTGGTGTTTATTTATTTATTTGATGTAGTGTTAATTTATTTTAATCGTTTTATGTTTTTATACCGTTTTCGGCTGATCAGTCTTCGGACTTCCGACGTGAGGACTGGACCTCATTAATTTCCTTCATCTTTTCTTTTCCTCTTCTTTTTCTTTTTTCCTTTTTTCTTTTTTCTTTTTCCTTTTTTTCCCTCTCCCGTTCGGCTCTCTCTCTCTCTCCCCGCGTCCCTCTCTTTCTCTCTCTCTCCTCACCCACGCCGGAAAGCCTTCCCGCCCAGGCCCGCCGTTCGCCGGCGTCGTGCCCGACGCCACCCCTGCCGGTCGACTCCCCTCCGGCCGGTGATCATCCCCTCCGACTCCCAGCCCCAACCGGCCGGCCGTTTGGCCGGAAAAAGCCCAACAAGCCGCACGGCTTGAGGCCCGATCCGCCGCCGTCGCTCCACCTCCGGCCACCACCTCTTCACCACTTCTTCCCCTACTCCTTGCCGACCTAACCCACCCATCCCCGGCCTCAAACGGTCACCGGAGCGGCTCCCACGAGCTCAACTCCGATTTGCCCTTTTTCCGCCCCTACCGGCGTTTTCGCCGCCACCCACGGCCAAAACTCACTTCCACTAGCTTCATAAACATCTCTAGACCATTCCCTATCAATTTGGTGTCTTGGTTTGTCCCCGGTCAAAAGTGGGTATTTTGCGACCCACGGGAACAGTGCATTTGCACTGTTACGTTGCTTTCGCATCGCCGTTCGCTTCGCGCCGAACCTTCTAAAAATCCTATATAGCGCTGTAAGTATTTTCCAAACGCTACTTTTAGATTTAAATGTATTTTACTCTTTCAATAAATTATTTGGTTGGTTCGCTGATTCCGGACTGAGTCCGAGGAGTTCGGGGGTCGGATGGATGGAGGACGGAGTTGCTTGATTTGTTGTGCTATGGTTGAATTTATTTGTCGAGCATTGAAATTGGCATTTACATGATGCATGCACTTGTATTTTATTTTATTGGAAAAATCATGTTTTATTGGCGTAAATGATTTTTGGGAGTGTGCGTATCACGAGCCCAAGCCGGGATGGGTTATTATCTCGGTGGAGCTCCTCTGGTCACTCGGGAGTGGATAATACTGAGTGACATCCCCTGGGTTGTCGCCGGGCGACGACCGGATCGCACGATACGGTAACGCTGTCGTGTCGACTCCGTGGTCCTTTTAGTGGCGGGGACTAGAGGATGGCCTGGCCAGGTACGCGCGAGTTGGAGGCGCGAGTCTGGGCATCGCTCGTGTAGGTGTCACACGCGTAGACGTTACCTGCGGTGTGGCACAGAGCCAGAGTGTGCGGATGATCCCTAGGGGAGATCATGGTGCATGCATAATTGGTTGGTTTTCATGGTTTTCGGATATGGGCCATTTTCTGGGAAAATGGCGATGGTCTTGTGATCCATTTTCGGGGAAAATGGTGGTTTGGGCCATTATCTGGGATAATGGCGAGGCTTGGTTTTAAAGGTTATGTTTTTAAGCCAGTTGGGTTTTTGGCGTGCGTGGAAAATATGATTTATGAGTTTTGGAGCATTGACATTCATTCATACTTGTTGTTTGAGTTTAATATGCTTTTATCTAGTGGTGTTTGGATTTTACTTACCTGCGGCACCATTTTTGGTACCGTAGATTTTGATGCAGCGTTCGAGGAGGAGGAGGAGGCTGAGCCCGAGGATACGGCTCCGCCGGAGTTCTGATTTGAAGTTATGCTTTGTACTTAGTTTTAAAACAATATTTATATCATGTAATATTTTATTATGTGCCTTTGAACCGTTTGTATTTTATTTAAAAAAAAAATTCTGGTACTTAGTATTTGACTTTGCTATCCGCTGCGTATCTTCTTGTGCACATTTGTCGCTTGCACACACTTGGCACTCTTCGATAGGGTGGTGACCCGTGATGTCACCATCCGGGCGCCTCGAATTCCCCGTTTTCCGTACGTGGGGATTTTGGGGGCGCCACAGGTGGTATCAGAGCGGTTTGGCTCTGGGTAAAACCACATGTCCCATAGGAGAGGTACCAGAATGTTTTTTTTTAGTTGTGTTTTAAAATTTATTTTAAGTAATATTGCTTTTTGACGTGGTTTAGTTGTTTTGAATTTATTTGAGCTTGTTTGGTTGTTTTATTTAATTAGTTATGTTATTGCTGCTGATTTGTTTTTGTTTTCTTGTTATGTGGATTGGTTTTGGTTTGGTTTTATGTTATTGGTTTTATTTTTTTTTTTTAAAAGGGGGTCAAAGGTTGTGGTGGCAGGTAAAATGGTGAGACCGAGGAAATCTACACAAGGGCCACGGGATGATACACAGAGAGATGACTCCATTGCCCAAGCTATACGGCAAATGACAGAATTTATGCAGCAAAATTTTAGGCCTCAGCAAGGAGTGCCTAGCCCACAACCTGGAGGTCCTTGGCCGCAACAAGGAGGACCTTGGCAGCAAGGAGGGGCTTGGCAACAAGGAGGGCCTTGGCAACAAGGAGGGCCATGGCTGCTACCAGGAGGGTCCAGTGGAGGAGTGCAAGCGGGGTGCACGTATGAGCGCTTTCTGGCGCATAGGACTCCCCACTTCACTGGAGACGAGGATCCACTACAAGCTGGAAAGTGGATCAAGGACTTGGAGAGGACTTTTGAGGTATGTGGTTGCACCGAGGCGCAACAAGTTCTCTACGCCAGCTATCTGTTACAAGGCACTGCTTTTGATTGGTGGGATACCAAAAGAATAATGCTGGAGTCAGAATTGGGGTCTTTTGCCGCGGTGACTTGGCAGCGCTTCAAGAAGGAATTTAATAACCGCTTCTTTCCCGCTTCTGTAAGGCGGCAAAAAGCAAGAGAGTTCTCACACTTGGTCCAAGGGAGCATGACCGTGGAACAGTACTCCCGAAGGTTTGTAGAACTTGGGAAATTTGCTCCCCACCTCATCGCCACAGAGGAGATGCAAGCTGAGCGTTTCCAGGAGGGTCTACGCCCCGATATACGCCGGTTGGTAGTCAGCCACCGGATATCCACCTTTCAGGATTTAGTGGATGTGGCCACCCTCGTGGAGCGGGAGAATAATTTGAGTATGGGTTCCCCTCCGGGACATAAAAGGCGAAGTTTTACTGGAGAAGGAAGTAGCTCTGGATCGCCTCAGAAAATTGTTCAGCGGTCTGGAACTCGACCACAAGCTGCCTCAGGAGTGCGTATAGGAGGTCGGATGCCCGTTTGCATGAGGTGTAATAGAGCTCATACGGGTGAGTGCACTTTGGGTGGAGCTCGATGCTATAATTGTGGCCAGCAGGGACACTTTGCCCGTGAGTGTCCTAATACAGTTCAAGGAAGCCGTGGAGGTCGACGTGGTGGAAGAGCTAATCAGAGACAAGTAGCACAGGCTCGAGTGTATGCTCTTACCCCTGGAGAGGTGGATGATGAGGCACCAGCGACCCACGATGCTGGAGTGATTACAGGTATGGTTCTAAATTAACTAATTTTTGGATTTGATGTTTGGTGTGGTTTGATGTTTGTTTGTTTCGGATTTTGTGGGTGTATGTGTTTGGTTCAGGAAGAGTTCGGTTATATGACTTTTATGCTTGCACATTGTTTGATTCGGGTGCATCTCAATCATTTGTGTCTTCTACGTTCGCTCGGATATGTAATTTGGTTACGGGACCCCTACCAGGATCGTTAGTGGTGAGTCTTCCGAATGGTGAAATGGTTTGTTGTTCTAAAGTTGCGTTGGGTTGTCCCTTGGATTTTGGTGGTAGGACCCTTGATGCCGACTTGGTGGTGTTCAAGTTGTTGGGATTTGATATTATTCTCGGCATGGATTGGTTATATCGGTATTGTGCAAGTATAAATTGCAGAAGTCGGGTAATCAGTTTTCAACTCCCAGATGGTGGTTGTTTAGAGTTTATGGGAAGTAAATTAAAAGAGAAGCCGATGGTTATATCGGCAATTCAAGCGAAGAAAGATATTGCTTGTGGGGCGGATGCCTTTTTGGTTCAAGTGGCGTCTACGCCAATTGGGAACAAGTCCTTGGCAGATTTTCCAGTGGTAGGAGAATTTCCCGATGTGTTCGTAGATGATTTGCCGGGGTTACCTCCAGTCCGCGAGTTGGAGTTCGCTATCGATCTAGAACCCGGGGCGGCTCCTGTGCATAAAGCCCCTTACCGTATGGCACCAGCCGAGTTGAAAGAGTTGAAAGCCCAGTTGCAAGAGTTGGTCGACAAGGGGTTTATCCAGCCAAGTACTTCGCCATGGGGTGCACCAGTTTTATTTGTTAAAAAGAAAGATGGCACTCTTAGAATGTGTATTGATTATCGAGAGCTTAATAAAGTGACAATAAAGAATAAGTACCCTCTTCCAAGAATTGACGACTTATTTGATCAGCTTCAAGGAGCGGCTATCTTCTCGAAGATTGACTTGAGATCGGGATATTATCAGCTGCGAATAAGAGATAGAGATGTCCCCAAGACTGCTTTTAGATCAAGATATGGGCATTACGAGTTCAAAGTGATGCCTTTTGGGTTGGCTAACGCTCCTGCAGCTTTCATGGATCTGATGAACCGGGTTTTTCGACCTTATCTGGATTCTTTCGTAGTGGTTTTTATTGATGATATTTTAGTTTATTCCCAGAATGTTGACGAGCATGCTTATCACCTTCGCTTAGTGCTTGGGAAGTTACGAGAGCACCAGTTGTACGCGAAGCTTAGCAAATGTGAATTTTGGCTGGAAGAAGTCAGATTTCTCGGGCATGTAATTTCCCAGGACGGTGTGGCAGTTGATCCCAGTAAGGTGGAAGCTATTTTATCATGGCAGCGTCCATCGACTGTGCGCGAGATCCGAAGTTTCTTGGGACTTGCTGGATACTATAGAAGATTCGTGGAGGGATTTTCCCGATTATCCGGTCCTCTCACCGCTTTGACTAGAAAGAATGCAGAGTTTGTTTGGTCAGACAAGTGCGAGAGGAGTTTCCAAGAATTGAAGAACAGATTGACAACTGCGCCAGTTTTAGCACTTCCAAAACCGCTTGAGCCGTTTGTTGTTTTTAGTGATGCATCTAAATTTGGTTTGGGGTGTGTTCTCATGCAAGGAGGACGGGTCGTGGCTTATGCGTCTCGTCAACTGAAAGACCACGAGAAGAATTACCCGACACATGATTTGGAATTGGCCGCAATAGTGTTTGCCCTTAAGATTTGGCGACACTTTTTATATGGAGCAGTTTGCGAGATCTACACCGATCACAAGAGTCTGAAGCATTTATTTTCTCAGAAGAATCTCAACATGAGGCAAAGGAGATGGTTAGAGCTAATAAGCGACTATCAGTGCGAGATTAAATACCACCCAGGAAAAGCAAATGTAGTTGCAGATGCCTTGAGCCGGAAGTCACATTTAGAGGATGAAGCTGAATCTTCTGGAGTGGATTCTTTACTTTGCGGGTTGAGAAGGCTCCTTATTGGAAGTTCGCAGCAAGAGGAAGTGATATCTTCAATTCTTGATATTCGGGTAATTGATTTTGAAGAATTGAAGACTCTTCAGAGAAAAGATCCGAAGCTGTTGGACATTAGAAAAAGGGTCAGAAAATCTAGAGGGCCGTTGCACTACAGTTTGGATAAAGATGGGATTCTTCGATTCCGAGATCGTAGAGTAATTCCTAAGGACTCGGAATTTAAGGAGCGAATTATGACGGAGGCTCACGCGGCTCCCTATTCCGTTCATCCGGGTAGCACCAAAATGTATCGGGACTTAAGGAAAAATTATTGGTGGGAAGGAATGAAGAGGGATATTGCCTTGTATATTGAGAGATGTGGCACTTGCCGTCAAGTCAAGGCCGAGCATCAAAGACCAGCAGGTTTGCTCCAGCCTCTACCTGTTCCTGAATGGAAATGGGATGACGTCTCTATGGATTTTGTAGTGGGCTTACCGAGGACTCCCAGTGGAAAGAACTCAGTTTGGGTAATTGTTGATCGACTGACTAAGTGTGCTCATTTCTTACCGGTCAATAATGCGGATTCTCTGGGAAAATTGACCCGCTTGTATGTAAAGGAAATAGTGAGACTACATGGGATACCCAAGAGCATAGTGTCGGACAGAGATCCAAGGTTCACCTCCCATTTTTGGAAGAGTTTGCAGGCGGCTTTAGGTACTAAATTAAAGTTTAGTACTGCTTATCACCCCCAGACAGACGGCCAGTCAGAGCGCACGATTCAAACTCTTGAAGATATGTTGCGAGCGTGTGCTTTAGATTTTCAAGGAAGTTGGGAGAATCACGTGCCACTCATAGAATTCGCGTATAATAACAGCTTCCATGCATCCATCCAAATGGCTCCTTATGAAGCTCTGTATGGTAGAAAATGCAGATCACCCTTATGTTGGGATGAAGTCGGGGAGAAGAAAATAATTGGACCCGAGATAATACAGGATATGCAAAATCAGATTCAGATTATAAGAGATAACATGGCTGCAGCGCAAAGTCGTCAAAAGAGTTACGCGGATACCAGGAGGAGAGAATTGTCTTTCGAACAAGGCGATTGGGTTTATCTTAAGGTCTCTCCCATGAAAGGAGTTAAGCGTTTTGGGAAGAAGAGAAAGCTGGATCCAAGATATGTTGGACCTTTTCAGATTTTGGAGAAGGTAGGGTCCGTCGCTTACAGAGTTGCTTTGCCAGAATATTTTGGGGATATATACAATGTCTTCCATGTATCGTCTTTAAAGAAGAGTTTTGGACAACAAGAGCCACGTTTTGTCGACCCAGAGAATATTCAGTTGCAACCGGACCTTACTTATGAGGTTGTTCCATCGCAGATCATGGATTGGAAGGAGCAACAGTTAAGGTCTAAAACGATATATCTGGTTAAGGTGGCCTGGGGAGATCCGTTAGCTCAAGATTTCTCCTGGGAGCGAGTAGTGGACATGAGGGAGCAGTACCCCTACTTGTTCGAGTGATGACGGTACGTTTTTTTTAATCTTGGTTGCAGTCGGTTTTATGTGGAATTGTATGGCTTGTTTCAAGTTGGTGTTCGGACCTGCAAATTTCGAGGACGAAATTTGTTTTAAGGGGGGGAGGATGTGATGACCCGCTTTTATGTGTATTTTCACTGAAGGGATATTTTAATTTAATTAAATATTTTATAGTGCTTTTATTTTAAATTATCGAGTTTTAAATGGATTTTATTGGCTGTTGGATTTAAATTGTGATTTAATTTATTTTGGCTTGTTTTTGGTTTTAAAAATTTAAATAATTGGTTTTTACTAGTTATTTATTTTATTTTAGCTTATTGATGTGTTTAAAATATTTTATTGGTGTTTATTTATTTATTTGATGTAGTGTTAATTTATTTTAATCGTTTTATGTTTTTACCGTTTTCGGCTGATCAGTTTTTGGACTTCCGACGTGAGGACTGGACCTCATTAATTTCCTTCATCTTTTCTTTTCCTCTTCTTTTTCTTTTTTCCTTTTTTCTTTTTTCTTTTTCCTTTTTTTCCCTCTCCCGTTCGGCTCTCTCTCTCTCTCCCCGCGTCCCTCTCTTTCTCTCTCTCTCCTCACCCACGCCGGAAAGCCTTCCCGCCCAGGCCCGCCGTTCGCCGGCGTCGTGCCCGACGCCACCCCTGCCGGTCGACTCCCCTCCGGCCGGTGATCATCCCCTCCGACTCCCAGCCCCAACCGGCCGGCCGTTTGGCCGGAAAAAGCCCAACAAGCCGCACGGCTTGAGGCCCGATCCGCCGCCGTCGCTCCACCTCCGGCCACCACCTCTTCACCACTTCTTCCCCTACTCCTTGCCGACCTAACCCACCCATCCCCGGCCTCAAACGGTCACCGGAGCGGCTCCCACGAGCTCAACTCCGATTTGCCCTTTTTCCGCCCCTACCGGCGTTTTCGCCGCCACCCACGGCCAAAACTCACTTCCACTAGCTTCATAAACATCTCTAGACCATTCCCTATCAATTTGGTGTCTTGGTTTGTCCCCGGTCAAAAGTGGGTATTTTGCGACCCACGGGAACAGTGCATTTGCACTGTTACGTTGCTTTCGCATCGCCGTTCGCTTCGCGCCGAACCTTCTAAAAATCCTATATAGCGCTGTAAGTATTTTCCAAACGCTACTTTTAGATTTAAATGTATTTTACTCTTTCAATAAATTATTTGGTTGGTTCGCTGATTCCGGACTGAGTCCGAGGAGTTCGGGGGTCGGATGGATGGAGGACGGAGTTGCTTGATTTGTTGTGCTATGGTTGAATTTATTTGTCGAGCATTGAAATTGGCATTTACATGATGCATGCACTTGTATTTTATTTTATTGGATAAAATCATGTTTTATTGGCGTAAATGGTTTTTGGGAGTGTGCGTATCACGAGCCCAAGCCGGGATGGGTTATTATCTCGGTGGAGCTCCTCTGGTCACTCGGGAGTGGATAATACTGAGTGACATCCCCTGGGTTGTCGCCGGGCGACGACCGGATCGCACGATACGGTAACGCTGTCGTGTCGACTCCGTGGTCCTTTTAGTGGCGGGGACTAGAGGATGGCCTGGCCAGGTACGCGCGAGTTGGAGGCGCGAGTCTGGGCATCACTCGTGTAGGTGTCACACGCGTAGACGTTACCTGCGGTGTGGCACAGAGCCAGAGTGTGCGGATGATCCCTAGGGGAGATCATGGTGCATGCATAATTGGTTGGTTTTCATGGTTTTCGGATATGGGCCATTTTCTGGGAAAATGGCGATGGTCTTGTGATCCATTTTCGGGGAAAATGGTGGTTTGGGCCATTATCTGGGATAATGGCGAGGCTTGGTTTTAAAGGTTATGTTTTTAAGCCAGTTGGGTTTTTGGCGTGCGTGGAAAATATGATTTATGAGTTTTGGAGCATTGACATTCATTCATACTTGTTGTTTGAGTTTAATATGCTTTTATCTAGTGGTGTTTGGGTTTTACTTACCTGCGGCACCATTTTTGGTACCGTAGATTTTGATGCAGCGTTCGAGGAGGAGGAGGAGGCTGAGCCCGAGGATGCGGCTCCGCCGGAGTTCTGATTTGAAGTTATGCTTTGTACTTAGTTTTAAAAACCATATTTATATCATGTAATATTTTATTCTGTACCTTTGAACCGTTTGTATTTTATTTAAGAAAAATTCTGGTACTTAGTATTTGACTTGGCTATCCGCTGCGTATCTTTTTGTGCACATGTGTCGCTTGCACACACTTGGCACTCGTCGTTAGGATGGTGACCCGTGATGTCACCATCCGGGCGCCTCGAATTCCCCGTATCCGTACGTGGGGATTTTGGGGGGGCCACACCCACCATCTCATTTGACTCATATATAGAATCTTTTGGCTAAACAGATACCTGAGGCGCTTATGGTCCGTTAATACTTCGCAAGTCTAGCGATACAAATAATGCCTCCAAATCTTCAAGGCAAAAATCACGATGGCTAATTCTAAGTCGTGGATGGGGTAATTATGGTCATGGTTCTATAGTTGTCGGGAAGCATAGGCGACAATGCGTTCATCTTGCATAAGCACGCTGATGTCACACCCACGGAATTGGAATCCCCTAAACCCACAATCAATTTGAAAACTCACACAAGAAAGTCGAAATCAAGTCAATGGATGGAGAATCTAGACCAGTTGAGAACTCGTTTCAAGAACCTAAATTATATTAAAATCTAGACCCGTTGAAGAATTCGTCTCAAGAACCCAAATTACAAAGGAGGAACACCACAAAGGTTGTCATTTACCTTTGATAAGTTCAAACGTTCAATGAAGAATATGAGAAGATAAACTCAACTCACAATAAATAAAACTCATCAATTTTCATAAACTTTCATATATTCATAAAATGAGGCTACAAGAATTAATTATACTAAAACCTCACAAAATCCTAGGTAAAATAAAGTCTCATATTCCAAAAATACCCCTGAGTTAATAGTGTCACGCTACAGTACCGTGAATAGTCCAACATGCCCTTAAGTCCTTCTTATAATAAACTCAATTATTCTAAACTAATAAAATAAGTTGTTTAAATGAATTAAAAAAGTTGAAAGCCTTCAAGTGCCTCTTTGAATCATGTTGTTGCCATCTTCTGTAGCTTGTATCAAATGAATCAAAATTGGATCTTCATCTTGATTGTTGGGCTCTTGCTAGACACGTCCTAAATGGATTGCACCGATCCTTGCATTGTTTTCCTTCTCTTCTTGGCTCTCGATCTTGCGATTGCCCCATCGAAAACTTGCAAAGGATCTCAAAGGCTTGGTTCACCTTGGGGCCCATCACATGCACCCAAGTCCTAATTTAGATGCGTCACTAAATACCACATAAGGCTTATATGGTTTCGCCAATGCTAGCATTGGTGCGGTTGTCAATTTTTTCTTGCGCTCCAGAAAACTTTTTTTTCACATCTCTCTATCCAGACATACATGGCATTCTTCTTGGTTAGGGTAGTGAGTGGTCCTAATAGTTTAGAGAATCCACAAACCTTCGATAATACCTGACTAGTCCTAAGAAACTTCAAACCTCGTGCACATGTAGGGTGCTACCAATTTACTACCACTTCAATCTTACTAGGACCAACCTCTACTCCCTTCCTTGAGCCAAAATTCACACTTGCTAAACTTGGCGTACAACATATGTTCCTTCAATCTTTCTAGCACTAAGCTGAGACGTTGCTTATGTTCATTATCACTTCTAGAGTAGACCAATATGTCGTCAATGAATATGACAACAAAGCTATTTAGATAGACTCTGTTCATCATATCCTTGAATGCAGCAGGAGCATTGGTCAATCCAAGGGGCATTACTAGGAACTCATACTACCCATATCATGTTCGAAACACCATCTTAGGGATGTCCTGCTCCCTAATCTTAAGCTAACGACACCCCAACCTTGAGTCTATTTTTGAGAACACTGACGCTCCTTGTAACTGATCTAATAAGCCATCGATACTTGGTAATGGATACTTATTCTTTATCATTACCTTGTTCAATTCTCTATAGTCAATACACATCCTTATTGAGCCGTCCTTTTTCTTTACGAACAATACTGGTGCACCCTATGGTGACGAACTAGAATGAATAAACCCTTTCTCCACAAGTTCTTCTATCCAAACCTTCAACTCCTTTAACTCTAAATGGGCCATCTGATATGGTGCTCTATAATGAGGGTTGTGGTAGGTTCCAATTCTATAATGAATTATGTTTCCTTATTGGGGGGTGACCCTGGTAAGTCACTTATGAATACCTCAGAAAAACCCTCAACTACCTATATCCTCTGAATCTCCTTATCCCTATTGGAGTCTTTAATTATCAAAGCTAAATAGGCTACAACACTATTAGCAATGCAGTTCCTAACTTGCAAAGTTGAGATAAAAGAGGGAACAGCGTATAAGGAATCCTACCAAGTTTAGGTGAGTCAAACACAATCTCTTTCCTCCAGCAGTCTATCTTGGCATAGTGTTTGGATAACCAGTCCATTCCTAATATCAAATCAAACCCCAATAGACTGAAGATAACAAGTTCTGCTTCCATAATCCTTCCTTCTAGACTAAAAGGACAGTTTCTAATGACTCGGGTACATGTGACTATACTTCCATCAGGAATTGTAACTACTATTGTTTGAGATAGCGATTCTGTCGGTAGGTTACACGTTCGTACAAACGTCACTAACACAAAAGGCCTTGTTGCGCTAGAGTCAAATAAGTCACATGCCATATATCTGTACAATGTGGTATTACCTAAAGTGTAATCATCAACTACCAAATACTTAGTAGCTAAAACAAAGGACTAATCTCTAACAAAAAGAAAAGGGGTCTTAAGAAAAAGTAGTAATGACTTCCATCTCCTTTACTCCCAGTGCTTCATTGTCTACTTCTCTAGGGTTAATGGCATAAACACAAGCTTGGGTAGGTGGCCTTTGATTCGGCTTGTTACTAGGGTTAGTTGAATTCCTGCTTCCTAGAACATTCTTAGGCCAATCTCAAATCATATGGTTAGACTGTCCACATTTGAAGCATGTCCCTAACCCAAATTTGTATTCACTGTTGTGGACCTTTCCACGCTTTCTATCCAAGTACCCTATTTGACTCAAGAGCTTCCTAGTCCATTGCATCTACTACATTCATCAGAACGATTGGTCTTTGAGCGAAACCAATGCATAAAGGAGTCTCGGTAGTGCTACCCAATGGAGGAATAGTGTTTTTCACTAAGGTAGTTAAGGAATGCCCTTTGGATGTAGACAAAATTCCTTTGGAAGCGGATCTGCTGGTGTTCAAAATGTTGGGGTTTGATATCATATTAGGAATGGATTGGTTGTTTAGGCACTTTGCGAGTATAGATTGCCAGTCAAGGACAGTAATTTTCCACGTATTGGGAAGGAAGGATAGGGGTCTTTTAAGGAAGAAAGTTGAGGTCAATGCTGGAAACAATTACCTCAATGCAGGCGAAGAAGGACTTGGCGAGTGGATACCTACTTAGTGCACTTAGTGCTTAAGGAGAGGGAACCTAAGGAAATCGAGAACATACCGGTAGTAAAGGAATTTTCAGAAGCTGTAGAGAACTACCAGGGTTACCCTCTTCTAGGGAAATTGAGTTTTCGATTGAGATGGAACCAGGAGTACTTCAGGTAGTTCAAGCACCTTATAGGATGGCCTCAACAGAAGGAATTTAAGAGTCAACTAGTAGAGTTGTTGACAAAAAGATTTAGCAAGCCTAGCGTATCACCTTGGGGAGTACCATACTGTTAGTGAAAAAGAGAGATGGGTCTCTTAGGTTGTGCATCAACTATCAAGAACTAAATAAGGTGACCATAAACAATAGATACCCGTTGCCAAGGATAGACAATTTGTTTGACCAGTGACTCACTGAAAAATAAGTAGCACAAAGGTTATCCTAAGTGCAAGAGGATATCGCGTAATAATTAGGAATAAATTCCTAAATTGTCTCCTCAGGAAAAGTTACTTAAAATCAAACTCGTTTAAAATGGTGAAAATATTCACAAAGAGAAAATAAAAATGATGGTATGTGCAATGGATGGAAGAGTGCAACAAGAATGAAAAAATGGCACTAGTCATGGACTATATTCATATTTTTAGATTTTTGAATGTCGAAATGAAATTTAAAAGACTAACAAATTGAAATTAATAATCAAAGAATCAACTAAACTGAACAATCTTAATTAATATGAAAATTAAACAATAAAACTGAAATTATTTAAGTCCTACTTAAAATTTAATCAATCTAATATGCAACGGAACTAAGAGATTAATAAAACTAAGCTAAGAATTAAACTAGATTAGAAAGTAATTGACAAAATACGAACTAAAAATTGAAAAGCCCCAAAATCAAGATTCTAGAGTTCATCCTTGTATTCAAATCACAAATTCTCAAAATTAATCCATAGCAATTATAATCATTGTTAAATGAAAGCTTAAAGAAGTGAGAAAAATAAATAACACGAAGTAAATAAATAGCAAATAAATTGTCCAAACTTTTAAGCCAAAAATCTCAAAAATATTCCATAAACTTTAAATTGAAATTAAATAAAAAGTAGGGAATGAAAAGAGCAAGCCAAATGAATAGAGATGAAGATTGAAAGTAGTGGAGGAGGCTAGACTGTAGCAGCAATTGGACCCCTCAAGGAGCTCTTCAACGGCGCTGAAAAATACCTAGAGAAATAAAAGTGTACCCGATGCTGAATTGCTTGATTGAAAATATAGAAGTATGCGGCATATGCCCATGACGTTGAAATGAAAAAATGCCCAAAAGAAGAATACTTCGTGCGGTTTGAAATATACTCCCAAGAGAAATAAGTGTGCCACTCCAAGAGAATTATTTCTTCCTTCCAGCGTGAAAACCTAATAGCATAAAAACCAAGTCAAAGTCCTAATATAAGTAAACCTCCCAATCCATGCCACGTGTGAAAGACCAAGAAGCCAAAAAGTAAGTCACATTTAATCTCTCCAAGAGTCAAATGAAATCTCTCACGGAAATAAAACAAAAAGCAACCCACTTTCTTTTATTTTTTTTATATTTTTCTACCCATATGTTTCATCTATTTATATATTAAAAAATATAAATCAGAAAAAAAAAATAAAGAATAAAATATTAAAGATGTGTTATGCATGTAAAAAAAATATATAATCCAATTAAACCACAAGTTATAAATTAAACATAAATTCATGCTATTAATCAATTTAAATCATAACTTGTCTTTATGCATCTTAATCATTTTTTATCTAAAACCAATAATAATGTAATGAAAGAATTAAAATATATTGGTTTTAAATTTATAAAAATATGCAATAACTCAGCTCAATCAACTAGTTGCAAGGAGCTACAATATTTTCTAAGATTGATCTTAAGTCAGGATATTACCAATTAAGGATTAAGGAATGTGACATACCATAGAGAAGTTTTCGGACTAGGTATGGCTATTACAAATTTACGGTGAGGCATTTCATATTAGCTAACACCCAGCATCTTTTATGGACATAATGAATAGAGTGTTCCGGCCATTTCTTAACTTATATGTAGTAGTTTTTATAGATGATATCCTAGTATATTCCCAATGTGTCGAAGATCATGAGAATCACTTAAGATTAGTGTTAGGAACACTCAAGGACCATCAATTGTTTGCCAAACTCAACAAGTGCAAATTCTTATTAGTGACTACCAGTGCAAAATTAAGTATCATGCAAGAAATGCCAATTTAGTTGCTGATGCCTTAAGTCACAAGTCAAAGATGAGAGACGTAAGATAATTCTTAGAGGTGGAATCACTCGTGGAAGAAATGAGACAACTAATGATCAAGGGCTTACAACAAGAGGAGCTGAAGGATCAGTATGAAAATGATCCTAAATTGCTAGAGATTCGACAAAACATTAGCAAAGGCGAAGGGCCTATGCATTTTAGCTTGGGCGAGGATGGAACGTTTAGAGGACAAAAGGTAGTCTCACTTGATTTGAGAGTTTTAGAGTGAATACAAGTCAAAGCCCATTCATTGTCATACTCGATACACCCTAGAGGAACAAAGGTGTATCGAGATCTTAAGAAAGAATTCTAGGGGAAGGAATGAAGCAAGACATCACCCACTTTATTGAGAGGTGTACTATGTGTAAAAGCAGAGCACCAAAGGCTGGCAGGGAACCTACAACCTTTACATATTCCTGAATGGAAGTAGGAAAACATTGCTATGGATTTTACTGTTGGATTGCCCAAAACTCTCAGTGGAAAGGATACCATATTGCCGACCATCAATGAACTGATCGGATTAACTTGGTAATAGTAGATCGATCGGTTGATTAAGAGTGCTCACATCTTACCAATCACATTTTTACCAATCACTAAGTAAACTCACTCGGTTGTACGTAAGAGATATAGTTAGATTACATTGTGTTCCTATGACCATAGTATTGATTCGAGATCTAAGGTTTACCTCCCATTTTTGGAAGAGTTTACAAAAGACAATGGGCACCAAGTTGAAGTTCAGTAGTGCTTACCATCTCCAAACTGATAGGCAATTAGAAAGGACTATCTAGATGTGGAAGGACATACAGAGGGCAAGTATGTTGGATTTTAAGGGGCTATGGAAAGGTCACATCCCACTCATTGAGTTTGTGTACTATTACATTCAGACATCTTCTACATCATATTTATTATCAAGAGCATTCCAAATCTTTTTGGCAGATCTAAAGTGTAGTTAAACATCAAAATTGTATCACATAAATATATTTAAAATCCTACATCTACACAAATTATCCTTTTCTGTGTAGGTTTGCAATTCAATAGTACATGCGGGTTCATGTCAATTATAAGAAGGATAATCATTTTCAATAACAAAATATATTCCAAGCATTGTAAGAAAGATTTTCATCATATTTATTATCAAGAGCATTCCAAATCTTTTTGGCAGATCTAAAGTGTAGTTAAACATCAAAAGTGTATCACATAAATATATTTAAAATCCTACATCTACACAAATTATCCTTTTCTGTGTAGGTTTGCAATTCAATAGTACATGCGGGTTCATGTCAATTATAAGAAGGATAATCATTTTCAATAACAAAATATATTCCAAGCATTGTAAGAAAGATTTTCATCTTATCTAGCCAACAATTTAAATTGACTCCTCGAAATGCAATAAGTTCATTAGAATCATGGTGACAACCAAATAATTAACAACGTATCTCTAGTTTAACAAAAAGAATATCTACTATAAGATTATTGAGGAAATATGGAAGATATAAGAAATGTGTGTATACACTTTGTAAACTAGAGAATAATAAAATATAACAAGAGCAATTTAGAAAAAGATAACCCAATGTCAATGCACGTTTTTGTGGAAACTTTTCTTAGAGTAGATTCCACCGTATCCAAATCTTAACATGCACTAGGTTTCTTGATAGTCTAATCCCAAGATAAAACAATGTCGATTTCCATTAATGTCCTTTTTGGTGCACACAAAAGGAGATCGCCAAAAACCCTATGTGAATAGTGTCACGGGTACTGTAACGTGAACAGTACCGCGCTATAGTAACTTCTAAAATCCTAGTTCAAATAAAATAATAACTTTCCAAATAGGTCATTGGCCAAAATACAAGGTCTTCCCAAAAACCCTAGTTTATTATAAATAAGACATATGTGTTGGCTGGACATCCCCCATGCCCAATTATTCTAGATTAATTCCTGCGACTAATAAAATAAGCCCTTTTAATGAAATAAACAAGTCCAATGCCTTCAATAACAATTGGCCCAAGTCATGTCTTCCATAGCTTGTTATATCACATGAATGAAACTGGATTTTCTTCCTTTAAGCGCATCTTGAATGTTTGGCTCTTGCTAGACACGTCTCAAGTGAATTGCACTAATCTTTGCATTGCTTCCTTGTTCTTCCTAGCTCTCGATCTTGTGATTGCCCCATATGAAATTTGCAAAGGATCTCTAAGGCTCGGTCCACCTTGCGACCCATCAGGAAGTGCTTATCTAAATTTTTCAAGAGAATCTGAAGTGTGGATGAGACTCGAACCAATGACCAAGCACACACCATATAGATGCCCAACCATTGATGTAACACCCCACCTAAAATGCCTATTAAGACTTTTAAGCACTAGCTCCCTTAATCTTAGCGAGCAAAAGATTGTTAGTATTGTTGGAGGAATTTTTTTTAGCATGAGAATCCCATTTTTGTTTTAGTTAGGATTGCTGGAAGGGTTCTAGCATTATATTTTAGATTAATTGCCAATAATCCAATAGTGGAATGACACTTGACATAATTATTTGGCTAAGCAAAGGGCTAAGTATGGATGGATTTATGTGTGAGCCCGATAGTGTTTAATTAAGAGCCCTCAATCACTAAGGATGTGATGGGCTAAAAATAAGTGTCATAAGCCTAACCTATTAGGATTTACAAAATTGTAGACCCTTCTTAGAAAGCCTTAGAAATTAGGCCCAAATGTGTAGAAGACATGAAGCCTTTGGGCCTAATTTGGTGATAATAAAGGCCAATGTTAGAAATATATGTTATTTAGACCCAATCTTAGTAGGCCTTTGAGGCCTTAGTTGAGCCCTCAAATCTAGACATAAGATCCACTCAAAAGTTCACAACCAAGAGACTTATACAAATGGCCCCACAAGCCCATCAATGCCCAAAAGCCTTGTCTTTCATTTTATCCTTCTAATTGAAGTCAACATGCACCATACCATTGATTTTCCAAAAGCCCAAGATATGCCACACGGCGCTAGGGTTCCCATCTAACCATGTTTAGGCTTCTAACTTGAGTTAAGAAACATTAATCAACTCACACATGATTAGAGACCTCTAAACCATTTCTTTAGCTTAAATTTCTTTAATTTATTTCCCACATTTTTTTTATCTGAAATTTATTGATTTTTTTTTTATTTGCATTATTCTTAAACTAATTTAGAAGTTTAGAATTGACCCAATACATGTCAATAGAAGTAAAACCATGCCAATATCCAAATGATCACTAATCGACACCTTAATGCATCACCTTGTGCACTTCAACAAATCAGGCCCTAGCCCACGCTTGGCAAAGGGAGAGGGTTGTGCATGTCACTCAACTGAACCACTATCACTTTACTTCCCTTTCATTTCCTACTCATGTATAATCACATGGCAACCAATCAAGCCTTCTTTGTTCAGCTGAAAATGCTCCAAATGAAGGCCATCATATATGAAAAATAGACCACAAAGATGAGACAAACAAGTGAGCAAAAACTAGTCAGCTTGGTGGAATCAAACCTGTCGGCCTCTAGCGTGATTCCCTCTTGGAAATCATTTTTGTTTTGTGTTAAAATATTAACCAAAGCAGCCCCTAAACATAGGTTCATTGCAGCACCTGACCTTGATGACATCATGAAGTTATAGGGCACTAGTCACCTGCACAAAGGATGACACAATCTGATTTTTGGCACTCATCATCCACGGCCCACCTCCACCAACCCTAACCTCACAATTGCTGTGCCTCTCTCTCTCTCTCTCTCTCTCTCTCTCTCTCTCTCTCTCCTCACCCCTCCAATGAACCCTATAAGTACCCCCTTTCACCTCCTCACTTCCTAACACCACTTCTCAAGCCCTCTCTTGAGTTCTTGGGAGCTTTCCTCCTCTTAGTATGCAAAACAGTGAAATCGAGTGAGTTGTGAGAGTGTTCTTGAAGTGGAATGTGTTTAAGAGTTCTAAGGGCCACAAATTTTGTGAGTAACCTTGCCCTAATCTTTGTTTAGTATTAGCATAGCATATTAGGCTTTAATTTATGCCATGGGAATAATTGTGATTGAGTTTAAATAAGGTTTAGCATGCTAAGTTCAAACAGGGTTAATTGGGAAGTATTAAATGCATAAATTATTTTGGGTTGAATTTTTAGCTATGACATGTCTTAATTTAATTTTATATGATTTACTAATGTCATAGAATGAATTTTAAAGGTTTAAATTTGAGGTTAAAAGCATGCTACGATTGGCTACAAATTCATTTCGTGTTGATCATCTAGCATGCTAATGTTTTGCTTGATTTATGTTAAACTTATGAAGTTTTGATTAATTTGCCTAGATTTGAATAGTGAGCATTTAGAAAAACTTTGTGATTGGGATAAAAATAAAAATGCATGATTTGATTAAGTTTTGAAACATCTCTCGATAAGAAAAGCTAGAAACATCATGCATGCTTAATAGATGGCTTTATGATAATTAGGTCTTAAGCCATGTTTAAGTGTTGAGATGAACTTTTATGACTTGAGATTAAGTTTTAAATTATCCGTAAGGTTATATTCAAGGTTTCTACTCACACCATACACTCCATGCTTTTCCACTACGCCATCCAACCCTTCGTGACACGCCGTCTGGTGTATCACGACATAGCATAGAGTACACTCACGTGAACTCTCTTTCCACACTACGACACATCGCTACGATGCATGCCTCACGCATAGCTACGCAACATGTAGTACGCACCACGCGTACTCCTTTCACTACATCACTTATTATCACGACGCACATCACACGATGCATCTCCATACAACACAGAGTATGCTCCACGCGTACTTCCTTCATTCTACGCCACAAGTCACTACAGCGCATGTCACACGGTGCGTCGCTGCAGTACACGGAGTACACTCCACACGTACTCCCTTCACACTTCACGCCGTATCACAACTATGGCATCCATCTCATACCCACTTCACAGCATAGTCCACAACACTTCATAACTACACTTCACTTCACAACTACACAGCGAACTCCACAAATACTAACTACACAATCTATAGTCTAACCAATCAACTAATATAAACATAAATAACTAGAGATAAAGGGTTATACCATCGACGGGATAACCCGTACGTCGCTTACTGCTCGTCACGATTGAAGCGTCATAGGAGTTGTACGTGGCGGTAACACTGAGTACAGTGGTTGTCCACCAATTAAAGTAGCGGTTTGGGCTTGAGAATAGCTAGGCGTGATCTTGGAAAGGCTCAAGGTGGCCTCATGGTGGTCAAAGGTGGCAGAGCACAGCGGCATCACGCTGTGAACGGTGAATTTGAAAATGAGAAAGGGTGCTTGAGGTGGAGGAAGGCTATGGAACTTCATGGGAAGCTAGGGAGAGGTAGAGGAAAATGTGGTGGAGCTGTGGTGGTGAGGTGGTGGTCAGGCGATGGCTCACGGCGGCAGATTGGCCACAAGAGGTGAAATTCGTGCCTTAGAGATTAAGGGAAAGTAAGAGCTGTGTACAGCTCCGTTGGGCATGGAATTTATTGGAGAAGTTTGTGGTGATGAGAGGAACAAGATGGTGGGGGTGAAACACCGTGGGTAGCCATGCATGGCGGTGCACGGTGGTGCAACCAAATGGTTAGTTGTGGAGACCCATCAGAGAAAGAGAGAGAGGTAGAGGAAAAGAAAGATATGGGGAGGAAGCCCATGATGTGGTGAAACCATTGGTGGTGCTCGGTGGCTGTTTCAGCCGTGTATGGCAGCGCTAGGTGGAGGAATAGACTCTAAGGCCCATTCGGATGGAGGGAGAAATAGAGAGAGAGGGCTGCTGATGTAGCTCATCACCAGTGAGGTAGTGCTCATCGGTGGGAGGAGAACATGCCGGAGGTGACGCATGGCGGCTGGAGGTGGCGCCGGCTGGAAGTGCAACAAGCACGGTGAAGAAGAACAACATGTGTATGTCGAGCATGGAGAAGAAAAAGAGAAGAGAGAAAAGGAAGAAATGAAAAAGTGAATAGAAAAATGTAGGGGCCTGGGTATCTAATCTCAGTCATTCGCTTTGAGATCCTCGAAATGATCTAACGATGAGGTTAAACACTGATTTAAAAACGTGTAATAAAACACTTACATAAAACACTAAGAGGAATTAAGATAGAATATTATTTTATAAACTAAAGTTTACAAAATAATATTTCTTCATCATTATTTAAAATGATAAAGTATAATTAATTACTCAAAGAGAATAAAATCATTTAAATTAATTTTAGAGTTTTCAACGTAAAGTTAAACCTCTTAATATTTTAAATAACTAAAATATTTAATTTAAAATATTTAATTTAAGTAATTATCCACAATTATAATATCTTTAAAGCTCATTAAAATATTATAATTGTGTTACTTTAAAAACAAACTTATCTAATAATACTGGAAATATCTCCTATAGATATTTCCATAATATTTAAAATATCCGTAAGCTTTAAAATATCTATCTTACTTTGAAATCCGCTTGAAATCTTTTAGAACATGCCATCGAGATACGCCACGTAGGATAAGACTTACCACATAGATCAAAGGTTGGCACATAGAACGAAGCTTATCACGTAGATCGAGGCTCATACTTAAAGAAGTAGAAAGAATGAGTGGATATCACAGTTTAGCCTTAGGATTTATGGAAAATTATTATACTTCAAGGATTGAATGGCAATTAACTCACTCAAAAATGAGTAGCACAAAGGCTCTCCCAAGTGTAGGAGGATGTCGCGTAATAAATAAAGAATAAAATTCCTAAATCATCTCCACGAGGAAAGCTTGCTTAAAATCAAACCTGTATAAAATAGTGAAAACATTCACAAAGATAAAATAAAAATGGTGATGTATACAATGAATGGAAGAGTGCAACGGAAATGAAAAATATAATGGTCGTGAACCAAATTCATATTTTTGGATTTTTGAGTGCAGCAAAAAAAAACATCAAATTAAATAAGCAGAAATTCAAAAGTAAGTAAAATAAATGACATCAAATTAAACGTGTAGGAATTTAAATGAAAGCTTAAAATGTAAGAAAAATAAATGACATCAAATTAAACAAACTGGAATTAAAATAAACTGGAGAAATAAAGCTAAAGGTGGAAGAAGAGAGATGGGCAACAATAGTGTGGCCAAGGGGCTTTACAACTATGCTGAAAGGTGAAATTTGGGGGTTGGCCAAAAACCAATCTACAACCCTCTAGCAAGCATCTGTTCTTTGATCTCTTTCTCACAAAATAAACCGGAGAAAAACTACAAATGAAGGAGGAAGGATGGGCAGCGACAGTGTGGCCAAGAGGCTCTACAACTGCGCTACTGTCTCCCTCTCCTCACCTGAGTTCTCTCAAAAACTAAAGAAAAGCTTAGGAAAAATTACACTACACTATGGCTTTCACGACCGAATGATCAAGCGCCCTCAAAAGACCCTGCTTCCGTTATTTTTATAGTGTGCATCTTAGTAATTGCTCCATAAAAAAAATAAATCCCTTGCGACCGACAGTGTGCATGAAAAGAAGCATTGTTGCATCTCACGTGAATCTAGAAAAAAAAATATAAATTTGCAGCATGTGTCAGCATCGTCTGTGTTCAAAAGCAAGAAGCTGTGTTGCATGCCAAATATATTTTCTCCTGCTGTTTTGTCAATCTCAGCCCACTACTTGCGTGTGGCAAAAAGCTTACTTTCTCACGTCCGTTCAAAGCTATCCAAGTAGAAAGTTTTTTGTCCGCATATTTGAAAGAATTGGTCAGTATTTGATCAATGGCTCTCCTCTTTACCTATGTGGTAATACATTTTAAAACTTTATACACCCAAAAGAAGAGATATGCTGCTTTAACATGTTGCGGGGTCCACGTTGATGCAGGAGGAAAGCTTCCTCCTTTCCGTAAGTTGATGTTGTCCATGTTCTGCATCTCTGCCGCACTTCGTTCCAGCAAGTCTCTAGGTGTGCTCAGCTAGCGTCTAAGCTCCTAGACTGTAATGAATCACATGTCAAGGCAATTACATGCATGTAGAAACATATAAAAATAAAGAAAAACAAAAGTACCAGCCATGGTGAGAAATTAATGCTTTCACATTGTCTTTAGCCGCATGGTCAAAATTGGAAGGAAAGTGCATGGTCAAAACCGAAATATTGCTTCAAGACCATGTGCATCTGTATTTTGTCATGACTTGGACGGCATTTTAAAAGCATAAAAGATAATAACACACAAATAATAAGAAATCAAAAATAAATAAAAATGAAGATTGAAATATCAAAGATATATTGTGCATGTAAGAAAATATTATCCAATTAAATCATAGGTTATAAAACTAAACTAGACATAATTATGATATTAATCAATTTAAATCACAACTCGTATTTATGTCTATTAATCATTTTTCTATCTAAAACCAATAATAAAATAATAAAACAATTAGAAATATATTGATTTTTTAGATGTAATAAAATATGCAATAATGCTGCTCAATCAACAATTTATACAAGTGTAATGAAAGGGAAGTTATGAACACATAGAGGTGTAAGTTTCCACAATTAGGAATTTTATGAAGAAGTATGCAAATAAATAGTTGAAGGAGATTTTTGAAGGATGACTAGTCTAAGTGGAGGAAGTTTAAGGAACCATGTCTCACCCCTATATCCACTATCTCACATCTCTCAATAAGTGATGAAGGTGATTATGAGGATTCGTTTCTGTACAGGAGCGTCATTGGAGGATTACAATATTTATCTTTCACGCGGCCTGATATTGCTTACTCAGTTCATCGGGTCAGCAAATTTATGCATCATCCGAAAGTATCCCACTGGCAGACAGTGAAGAGAATTCTAAGATTTTTAAAGCATACGGTTTCACATGGGCTTTTTATTTCACGTTTATCTTCACCTCAATTTCAGGCCTTTCCGGATGTCGACTGGGTAGGTGATCGTGATGATCGATGGTTTGTAGGATCTTACTGCATCTTTCTTGGATAGAATTTAATTTCTTGGTGATGCAAACAGCAGAGTACGATGGCCCGAAGTAGTACTGAGGCAGAGTACAAAGCTCTTGCCGATACTGCTGCTGAACTCTAGTGGCTACAATCTCTCACGCAAGAACTTGGTCTTCGTATGGACAGTCCACCTGTGTTGTGATGTGACAACATTGGTGCAACTTATCTGAGTGTCAATCATGTGTTTCATGCACAAACAAAACACATTGAAATAGACTTTCATTTTGTGTGTGATCTTGTCGCAAACAACAAGCTATTAGTTCGGTTCATCTCTAGTCGAGAGCAGCTCGCTGATCTCCTCACCAAACCACTAGCAGCCTCTCGGTTTAAGTTGTTAAGTTTCAATCTCAATGTCTGAGATCTTCCCCTGCGATTGGGGGGGCATATTGAAGACCAACTCTTAACAGATTCAAAGGATGCTGACTCAAGACTTGCTGAAGTTTCTCCTATCACGTAGGAGTAGGATATGGGATCATGTTATCAAGTACTTGAGCTTAAAATATTATAGTTATCTCTTGTAAACAAATATTTGATTTTTGAATACTTGATAAAGGTTTTCTGTTACCAGTGATGTATATAAACATATCCACGTACACATTCATGAGATAGTGAAAATACTTTACGTATACAATCTCTATTCTATTATTCTACATTGGATTATGCATCTTTGAATCAAAATAATAATAATATATGATTTTTTTATTATTAATTTTTTTCCTAAAGTTAATTTATATATATATTTTTTGCAATTAGCATCCACTATGTATATTTGGCATTAATAATACAAATATAATAATAAAAAAAATGATAAAAATATATATATTATATTATATTATAATAATAATATGAAGGTGAAGGTGAATGTTTGTTGTTTTGTTAAGGGAGGGATAAGAGGAAAAGGTTGTGAGAGGGAGAGAATAAGAGGAGAGAGAAATAATTAGTAAATAATATTTGAAGAGTGAATAATAGATCTCTAAATTTGTATAGACACTATTTATAGCTATACAAAAATATGGAGATGTATAATCCAATGTGGATAAATTTAGACTCATATTATGCAAATGACTTTACATATGCAAATTCATAATCCAATGCCACAGCTCTAAACGGCCCAAGCGTCCAATACCCAACTTCAAATGAAACAATAATAACTTCAAGAACCCCAGGTCATCCGACTGCAACAACTAACTTAAAAACCTTTTCTCTTTTTCAACATATGTACTACGACCTCCTCTAAAATGTTTGTGCACACACTCTAACTCTATTCACCACACCGCAGGTAATAACTGTACATATGACTTCGTCTCAAGAATTGCTTCACCATAAACATTCTCTAGTCTCCACCAGCCAAGAGATATCAAATCAACCCGAGCGCATTACCGTCTCGTCTGAATCCGTTACTAGTCCAACGTCAACTCATGGAACATCACTCGTTCTTATATGCTCCCAAGTGACTAAAAAAGCTCCACCAAGATAATACTATATCTTGGTTTTGGGGTCATGAGCCACCCACACACATAAACACCCTCCTTTGTTAAAACAACAAGCATACTTCAAACATATCAACTCAAAGGAACGAGATATTACACAAATCATTCACCAAAACAATGTACAGAATATGGTAAAGTCGGCCGACAAAAGAAAAATGCGAGGTTAAAAAACAAGAAAATAACCAAAAATTCACATAAATGGGTCTTTATACAAGGTTTGAAAATTGAACAGTGAACACGGTAAAATATTTAGACTCAGTTTGGATTGAGAAATATTCAACGCATCTCATTTTATTATTACAGCTTTGACAAATTTTTACATAAAATATAATAAACAATTCAATTATTTCAAATCTCAAAGCAATAATAAAATTAAAAAATAATATTTTAACAATATTTTATTCAATTTTCAATTTTCATCTCAACAATATTTTAGTGAAGTAAAACAAAGAAGATTCATTGCTCGATTACTCCTAGAATTACAAAGACCAAAAATTCTGAACGAAGTATGTCTCTTGGGCTCATTTGGTCATACAGTTCAAATAAGATGTGATGAGATATTTTGTTTAAAATTGAATAAATTATTATTATAATATAATTTATTAATATTATTTTTATTTTAAATTTAAAAAAATTAAATTATTTATTATATTTTATTAAAAATTTAAAAAAATTATAATAATTATATTAAATAAAATAAAATAAGATAATTTAATTTTATATAACTAAACCAGCAAACCATTTCCCTTACATCGGCAATATTGTCGAGGAAGACAACTTAGCATTACTCGGTGACGAAGCAAAGATCGAACATCATTTGAATAAATATTTGTGAAGAAATGATTTATATTGAGTTTGGTAAAAAGTTGGTTACCATATTTCAATATTATTTTAATATCATTTAAAAATAATTTTTTTTTAATGATGTAGATACAAAGCTACGCGTTCGAACTCAGTGTAAACCAATTGAAAAAAGTGGTAACCACTGTTAAAATAAATGTTTTTCAAGTGAAACCCACTTTTCTCAAAGGATGATAAATGAATAGATGAAAAAAAATTTAAGAAAAGTGTTCTGTGAGAATTTTTAAGAGAAGCTTTGATATTGACATACTAGTTTTGTTTTTTTGGGAGAAGAAGTTCCTTGATTAGTGATTTAACATCTAAAAATGAGAGCGGTTTTAAATAAAATTTTAGTTTTTAATAATCGAATATATTTTACTCGCTTCTAATTCAAAAGCTTCATTAAAACTTCCACTTTTAAATTCGAAATATGCTTACCCACACCTCTATTAAATGGCAAGAGTCGGAACTCCTTCCGCTTGCTAGAGATTCTTAGAGTATTAGTATTGGTTTATTTATATGTATATGCAAATACATATTTACATAACTAAACCATTAACTTAATTACATTAGATTATGCATATGTAAATTTATAGATAGTTATAAACAGTAACTTTGCTTCTTTGTAGATGTACCGTTCACTCCTCAAATTATATTTTATTAATTTCTTCTCTCTCCTTCCACTTTTGCTCTCTCTCAATAGTAAAAAAATTGGTGTTTTTTAGGATAGATTAAAGAATGAAATTTCTAGTGGATCCTAATTGCAAAATATATATATATATAATTAATTTTAGAAAAAAAATTAAGAATAAGAAAATAATAAGATTTTTATTTTGATTCAAATATGCATAATTCAATCTGAGAATTTTTTTTAATAATAAATTCAATCTTTAAAATATGTAATTTTATATATACATATAGATAAACCCTGTAGAAAGAAACGCATTTCCTGATAAGAGTTTTTGTAAGGCCCACTCACCTTCACTTCCCGTTATTACTTCTTGGGCCTCCGTGGATCTCACTTGTTTCTGGGCTTTTATTTCATTCTATTCGTTCTTCGTGCGATATGTGTGCTCTCCGGCCCCCAATCCTAAACGGTGATAGAAATCTCCATAACCCAACCGCTTGGACCAGGAGACTGTCTTCCCGAACAGTACAGTTTCCTCTTTATTTTTTGCATTCCCCTGATCGCTAAAAGATTCCCAACGCAAAATTTGACTCTCCGATTCATCCATTTCTGAGGTACCTTTGAAACTCATATCGTCCTAACAGACATTGTAATTTAGTTTATTTACTTGTCGAACAGTTTCGTCTCTTATTAGCTCTCCTGGGTCTTAGGTCGATCACATTTTAGTTCTCATTAATTTCTTTGAATTTATTATTTTGCAAGCTATTTCCCGTTCCCTGTTTCAGATTCTTCTTGTATTTTGTTCTCAATTTTCTCGTTTCTCAAGTTCAATTGTTCGGAATATCTAGGGTTGACTGCTAGGGTTTCTTTTCTAGCCACTCGTTGATTTGTTGTAAGGCTTTTAGGTTTTCCTCCATTTTTTCTTCAGATTAAGATTTCTGGGTGAAAAAAGTTCGTAGGTTTTAAGTTGTTGGGAGTTTTTGCCTTTGGGGATTGAGTTTTCAACTCTTGAATTCAAATTTAGGAGTCAGATTTTTGTTTTATGGCATTTGAATGCCAAGACGGTCCTGAGGTTTCTAAGAAGCTGGTAGATTGTGTTCAAAATCCTTGCGCGAATCACACTGGATCTAATCAGTTCACTTCCATACCCAAAACTGAAAAAACTTCACTTGTGAGTAGCGAATTTGATTCCAAGCCTGACAAAGAAAAGGTTTCACTTTCTGAGCCTTTATCGGAATTTCATTCCAGGAAAAGCATTATAACCTCTGCTGTTTCAAAACATTTTTTGGCTAATGATGTTTTGCCCACTTTTTGTCGGTCAATTACTGATCTTCCTCCGGCACTGATTTCTGAGATTCTTAACTGCCTTGATCCAAAAGAACTTGGTGTCGTGTCGTGTGTCTCTGCAACTCTTTATAAGCATGCGTCCGACCACCATGCTTGGAAGGATTTCTATTGTGAGAGATGGGGACTTCCAGCACCACCTATGGGTTTGGGGTATTCAGATGAGAAGTCATGGAAGGATCTATTTGTGGAGAGGGAGTTTAGGAGTAAGACTTTTATGGGACGTTATAGCACAGATGTTTTGTATGGTCACACTGAAGCAGTTCGCACTGTTTTCCTTCTGGCTTCTGCAAAGCTCATTTTCACGTCAGGCTATGACACAGTGGTTCGGATGTGGAACATGGAAGAAGGTTTGTCCATAGCATCCTCACGACCACTAGGTTGCACGATCCGAGCAGTTGCCGCAGATACAAAACTTTTGGTTGCTGGTGGTACCGATGGATTTATCCATGGTTGGAAGGCAGTGGAGCAGCTTCAACACTTGTTTGACCTTAAGGGTTCTCAAAGCCATAGCTCAGAGTTCCGACTATGGGAACATGAGGGACCCATAACTTCTCTTTCTTTGGATCTTACAAGGATGTATAGTGGATCATGGGACATGACTGTTCGTGTGTGGGACCGTTTTTCGTTGAAGTGCTTAAAGGTTTTGAGGCATAATGATTGGGTATGGGGACTTGTTCCTCATGATACTACAATTGCTTCTGCATCAGGTTCAGATGTATATGTTTGGGATTCCAGTAGTGGGATTTTGATGACCATTATTCATAATGCTCACGTTGGTAATACTTACTCTCTTGCACGAAGCCACACCGGAAATTTTCTTTTCACTGGAGGAGAAGATGGTACGATACACATGTTTGAGATTACAACTCATTGTGCTGAGACTACTGTTTTTCAGGTTGCTACCTGGATTCCACACTCAGGTCCTGTGCATGCCCTTGCATTTGAGTTTCCGTGGCTTGTTTCAGCTTCTAGTGATGGAAAGATGTCACTAATTGATGTAAGAAAGCTGTTAAGAACTAAAAATAGTGCTTCAAGCAAGCGTATTTCAAGGGGTAAGCATGTGGACAAGAATAGTGTGGAACCCCCACAGAGGATGTTACATGGGTATGGAAGCAATCTGTTTGCAGTTGACATTGGTGTTGATCGAATTGTGTGTGGAGGGGAGGAAGGTGTTGTTAGGATTTGGAACTTTTCGCAAGCTTTGGAAATCGAGAAGAGGATTCGTGCTTTAAGAGGAATACGGTTAGAGAATAGGATGAGGCGGCATAAGCTCCGAATAGAGATGGACCGTAAAGGTCAGACTGATCAATGTTCAGTTGCAGCCAAGAAGAACCCAATTAATGGTGATAGGGGTGGTGTTTGGAACAACAAGCGTGGGGTGAGCAGCAAGCTGAAGGCATAGCAGCAGTAGCATTAACTGTTTGCTTCTGGCACCACTGCCCTTCCACTCATTTAGGTATTTGATTCCATTATGGTTGACAATTAATGGTTTAAGGAGCTCTTATTATATTGTCATATCTTTGGATTCTAAACATGGTTCGCTTAATGGTACCTCAGAAGTAGCTCTGTTGTACTCCATTTGCTGCTTTGCTACAAGTTTATCAAATTATAGTTTTACATTCTTCTCTATTTCAAAGTATCACAAATAAATAGTGAATGTATGTTTATGGTGCTGCAGTTGGCAGTGTATTTATCTGTGTGCAAGCAGGTCTCATGGCATACGAGATGAATTTGTGTCTCAAGGGTTTCAGCGAATTGAATCTTTTAAAACTATGTCTTGCATTAATTTCTTAGCTCGTAATATGTTAGTTGTAGGTGTTTCTTTGTGTTAAAGAGTACTATGAGATTGCTTGTAGTATGTAATTCATTACCTTGGGATGCACAAGGAAATAATCTAGTTGCTTATGTCTATATGGAAATTAGTTATGTGTGGGTATAAATTATATAATGCTAAATAATAATTTCCTCACTATCAAATAACATTTTTCTTACCTATCAAAAAATATAATTTCTCATGTAGGGTAGGGAGTGTGAGGAGGGGGAATTGTGTCAGTTTTCTTTTGTGTGTGTGTGTGTGTGTCCATGGTACTAATGCCGGATGAAGCGTCTTTTGCTCACCGATTATTATCCAGCTTTTGAGTTGAATGAAGTGATTTAGCTCCTGCAGAGCTTGATAACTCAGAAAAGGCAGGTAAAACCATATAATTGACAACACAAATGAGGTAGCTCATACTCAAGTGCTCAAACTTCTTAGCCTAAATCAACTTATAAGAGCCTTGGTCTTGGTGGTTTGCTCCCTCTAGGTCTAAGATCTGAATCCACCCAGGGAAATTTTTCTTCAATTATCTGAGTTACATGTATGGAAAACTCTCTGTCGAGGTTGTGCAACCTTAGGATTAGTCGGGATTTTATTTTCGGACACCCAATTCTAATAAAAATAAATAAACTTAACTAATGATATCGAGGGAATATTTGTATATTGGGAGGCTATGCATTTATTTCACTTATGAAAAGAAATGCATTTTGCTTCATATTCGGAGGAAGGAGGTGCGGCTAGGGTTTAGTGGTGCCTTGGTTTAAAGTTGATATGAGCCTATTTTCCTCTAACACAAATTGTTGCGGTGGAAGTTCTACATGGTTAGGCCTATTTTCTTTTCGATGCATTCCAACATCTTGTTCTGTTTTTATGTTTTTTTTTTATTAATTATTAACTTCCTTTTCTGGTAGATAGATGTGGTCAGCAATTCGTATAGGCGATGCATTAACCTTGTTTCTTCAATGTTTCCATTATATTCATGGTAAATCTGATCAGTGTTGTTTAGGTTCCACCGAAAAAATGCCGTTTGGTTTTAAGCTCTCCTATTTCTGCGGAGTGTTTTCAGGTATTTGCAGTTTTTGAGATTGTCGGCTTTAGCCTATTTGACTATTTTGTCGGCCAAGTGTTGGGAACTGGTTATCATCGACGAGTTTCGTAGGTAAATTTTCCTGATTATGCTTAATTTAAAGGGAACGTATGATTTCAAAAGATTTTTCAGAAATTTTTTTTTTTCCTCTTGAATCTAAATGTCCTTTTAAACATCTAATCATTTGACTCGGTTTTTATGGTCGAAACAAATTTCACCAAATCCGGTATGAAACATATTTTTGTCATAATAAATATCCAAATAACTTTTTCATTTCACTTTAACGGAACACAACTTTTTACCCAAAACAATTTTCATTCTTTCTACAAAATTCAATATAATATATTTTTTCATTTTTTCAAAATATTAAAAGTAGAGAGGATTTTAATCGTCCAGCACTTTCCAAGAACTTTTAATTTGTTTTTTCTAGTAAAAATAGTTTAGAAATCTCAACTATCATGGTAAATGAAATGACGAGTATTTTTCTAACTCACTCTCTTATAATGTTAGGATAGCTGTTAAGCTTTAAAAAAATAGTTTATACAACACCAGTTATTAAAAAAAAAAAAAAAAATCCCGTAGCACAAAATAAATTAATTTTATTAAATAAAAAAAGTCATGAATAATATTTAAGACGCTCTTTTAATAAAAATTTTATTAATCATTCATTTTCTCATAATTCTCTCATCATCCTATGATATGGTATTAGATTATAAATTTATAAGTGAAATATAATAAATTGTCTTCAATCATCTAATGACACATTATGAGATAATAAAAAAATGATGAGAATTGAGATGGTGGGTAGAATTACTCTTCTTTTAAAGAGAGAAGCTAAGTTACAGTCTTTTAATCTATCTAATCATCAGGCAATTTATTTGGGTGTGTATTTATAGGGTTCAAGTTGCCTCACATGGTGAAGTCTTTATCTTGGATACGATACTAAAGATGATAGTGTCTTGCCAAAGAAGGTATCTTTGCATGTACTATTTTGTCGACGTGAACGTCTTGTTAGATAAATCTCGTTGGATCAAGCCCCCTGCCAACAACAACAATTTCTTCATTATCATATGATCTTTAAGCAATGTGTTTTCCTTAATTTTAACCATTGTTTTTAATATCGTACCGTACCAGCCACTGGTCCGGTACAAGTATTGTACCTGTTTCGTATCAACCGAAATATTGGCCGGTATTTCGGCCTTACCTTTTCTTTTTCTTTTTCTTTTTTTCATTTTTTCAAACTGTAATATCATTTTTTGACCTCCAATTCAGATAAAACTATTTATAATTTATATATATATATGTATTCATATATAATTTATTCATATATAGACTATTATTTTGAAATATAATTTATATATATAATTTATTTATATATCGACTATCTCGAAACGGTACACGAAACTATACCGGTATCAAAATATTTCGTTCCAGTACCTTGACCGGTACGACATCTGGTACGGTATTCAAAACATTGATTTTAACTACTCCTTGCCTTGTATCACGTGAAAGTCTCTTTGATAGCCTACCGAACTTTCCAGTGGCGCATCCTTATACCTAACAATTAGTGTGACGCCCCTAGCTCCCCATTTGGAATCAAACGGTGATTGAAGTATCGGAACATGTAACTCAAGATTACATATCTCTCGTCTATGACAAATAAGATACAATGCACCTATCATTCTAGCAGTATGCAATAATTCGTAGCGAAAAAATTCTTTTACTATATAGGTCTGGTGATAATATAATAATCATGGTACCGAAGTGCAATTATCCCAAAAATATAGATTTCATTAAAACTTTCAAAATAAAGTTGCTTTTCAAAAGACTCCCAAAACACGGGACCATAAAACCATTTCCACAAAAATCTCAAGAACACTTTCTTTTCTTCCACTGGCTCATGCTTACTAACACCAAGGGCCCATCTTCAGTTAAACTTAAAAAGATTCCCCTTGTTCGTTGAGGGTCAGGCTCCAAAAGTCTTAACTTAGCAGCAATTTATTTTGCTTCAATCAAGAAATCTCGGGCTTGCTTGAGATATCCCGTTACAAAATCCATATCATTATTCAATTTTGAGGCCCTTTCGGGATCAATAAGTAGGATCCCTTCGTCAGCCTCACTAAGGGTCTCACAAATCTCCTTAAGTCGCTTTGCTGTAAACTTTAACATATCCACAGTAAAGTTGTAATGAGCTCTTACTACAAACTCGTCTTCTACTAACTCGTTAATCTCATTCATGGTTCTAAGTGGCCTTGTGTACTTATCACAACTTTTACCATTCTAGGTGAGGAATGGTAGTGGAAACTACCACAATGAGATTTCGAGAAATCTCAGTAAGTAAATAAGCAACATGAAATAGATATCATAAGCATATAAGAGTAAACCATAATGAATGCATGGACATGAACTTTGACTTATGCAAATTTGAGTTTTACAAAAGATAACATGTAATAGAAACATTCTTGACATTTGTCAGAAAAACATCTTTTCATTCTTAGTTCTTAAACATATAACATTTCATTTGAGCTAAGTTCTAGATCATTCACATAATATAGCATATTTTGAAGCTCAAGGCCTCATACATTTCATAAACATGTGGTTGGATACCTCATAGCTCCCCTGCGCACCGTGTGTTCCCTGTTAGTTACCACATCAACCAACGGCCCACTTTGACCGATGAGACTACGTCATATTCTTAAACATACTTATTACGGCAGTTTGCATTTTCGCCTTCACCTTATGGCACCCACTAGCTTTAGATGCAACCCTGCTTTGGTATCCTTTCCTTTAGGATCCATTCAAGGTCTGTCGACCGTACTTCTTCGACCCATGGGTTACCACTCAATTTTAAACACTCTTGAGTAGATAAAAGAGTTCCATTAGGACATTCCCCTTTTCTAGCAATTGGGGTCGTGATTAAAACTTTTATCGACTCTTTTCTTTTAAAAACAATTCACAAACCCAATGCATATGACATGGACTATGATACCTTGCTCTTTTCATGAATCATGAAATCATGTATGTCGAGACTTATACAAATCATACAACATATAATCATACGCAACCATATGCATCCCGTGTTATGGCTTGAAAATATTAAAACATGTGATTACTTTACTTATTTAATTAAACAGAGACATTCACTGAGTAACAAGGAACAAAATAATTACACTATATCATGTACTATGCATGGCCGAAACATATAAGTAAATATACACTTGGATATTCATTTATTTCATGAACTTGGAACTTCTAACATATTCGATAATGCATCAAACATAGGCATAGCTAAATCATACAAGTGTTTATACAGATGAATATTCAACCTTTACATGAACTTGGAACTTCTAACACATTTGGTTATGCATCAATAATCAACATACACATGTGATTGATGTAAAACTGCAAGTGCACAGTATCATAGTTTTATTTTTATAGTAAAGTGATGAGAATGGTATCGTCCTCAGGAATTGGTAACTTACTTTTGACAAATATTGAAATTATACTAACCTTGACTTTATTTAGAAAAGTTACTAAGATTTTTATATTTGTAATTTGAAATAAAATCAATTCAAAGGAAAAGAAAGCGGTTGTTCGAAGATTAAATTAATGAGAAAAAGAACTTTTAGGAAATTGATTTCACTAAATCCCTCACTATGCTTTACTCATCTAACTAATTGAGTTTAATTCTCTCTGTTTGTTAGCAAAATCTCTGAATGCATCCAAAAGATTCTTTCGATAGTCAATTGAAAATATTCTTATTCATTATTTTACACAAGAGTATGCAAATTAATAAAGCAAGAAAGCATTAACATCAACGATTTTAATACTATGTAGGTTCATATAAGTCTTTTAATCTCTATATTTACTTATGCTGAAATATCCAAATCTATCCCATAATTCCCTCTTTCGATAGCAAATCATAATATCAAAATCATCTAATTAATGGCTAGTCAGTTAGAAGCAATAAGCTCAGAATAAATAAGACAAACATAGAAGAGAATTACTTCAAATTAGCATAGAAAAGCAAGCATAGTTTGAAGCTATATTACATCATTTTCCTATAAAATTTAGTTCATGCTAAAAATTAAATTCAACATAAGTGAATTCAACATAATTTTTTTGAGAGGAATGAAACAAATAAACACTGAAAAAAAATACTCATCTCAGTCCGCAATCTCATCCTTCATGTCGCAGCATCATTCTTCCAAAATCATCTAGAAAAATCCAAATGAGCTGTCCATTTACGTGCGTCCAAGAACCCAGCCAAAAAACAAAAATAACTCCACCCACATCTCTTGCGTCCTTATCAAAATGTTGTTGCCAGGTTTTGTGTTGTGTGCATGCGTCTCTTATAAATTCAAACCGCCAGCTTGCATCCAATTCTCACGTCCAAGGGCCCAAACATAAATGAAATCTGCTTTGCATCATGGGTCTTCATTCCAAGTCAAAACCAAACTGCATGCATGTTTTGAGCAAAGTCAAAACCAAAAGAGCATGTCATGCGTGAAACTCTCTTTTTGAATTTGATGAATACGTTCTTTTCTTTTCTTCTCTTCTTTTCTTTTTTGTTTTTTGTTTTTTGTTTTTTTTACTTTTTCTCCTCTTTGTAGTTAGACGCCATTAGAGTAGATTCAAATGATCACTTTTCTTTGCCAACATCTCTTCCTTTTAAATTTGAGAATCTTCTTATATCTTTAGCATCTTCAAAATTTTAACTTGATTTTTATTCCCAAATAGTACTAGTGATCAACTCTTATATTCAAATAAATCTTTATTTAAATCTAAGAGTCCTTAGACGATAGGCTTCTAAAATTTAGATCTTCATTTTCTTCAAATTTGAAATAAAGTTTAAATGACAACAATGAACCCTAAAATAAATAAGAAATAAATAAAATTAGATTAAAGTTTAAAGTTAAGAAATTGTAAAATATATTAAATTATACAAGTCATCAAACACCTCCAAATTTAAAACTTTGTTTGTCCTCAAACAAAAATAAAATAAAATAATAAACCACTATATACAATAGAACCCACAGAGAAGTCTCATCACTCACCAAACCATGATCTGAATTAAATTTAATCACTAGTATCTTACTCTTTTAACATAAAAAATAGCAGAAAAATCAATAAAAAAATCTAGCAATTTGTCAAGCAAGAGTTAAGAAGTTACTTCAACCTAAATCTAAGACCTTGAGTGTGTGTGTGTGTGTGTGTGTGTGTGTGTGTGTGTGTGATATAGTCAATTTAATTCCAAACTACCTGCAAATTCAGGTAAAAGTAAAACAATTGAAACCGGAAGAATTCTCTCAAAACTTAACCTCATAAGTCCAATTTTCAGAAATGTTCTCCACTAATGTAGTTAAACACCAAAAGCAGATATCAAAATGTCTTAATCAGGTGGTAATGACAAGCCACAGGGTGATGGCTAAGAAAGAAATGGATAAGGAAAATTAAATTTCATCACTAGTATCTTACTCTTTTAACATAAAAAATAGCAGAAAAATCAATAAAAAAATCTAGCAATTTGTCAAGCAAGAGTTAAGAAGTTACTTCAACCTAAATCTAAGACCTTAAGTGTGTGTGTGTGTGATATAGTCAATTTAATTCCAAATTACCTGCAAATTCAGGTAAAAGTAAAACAATTGAAACCAGAAGAATTCTCTCAAAACTTAACCTCATAAGTCCAATTTTCAGAAATGCTCTCCACTAATGTAGTTAAACACCAAAAGCAGGTATCAAAATGTCTTAATCAGGTGGTAATGACAAGCCACAAGGTGATGACTAAGAAAGAAATGGATAAGGAAAATTAAAGCAAATTGGAAAAATACTTAGTTGAAAGAACAATAAAAGAGATATCTACAGGATTCAAATCATCACTCTTTCTCGACAATATGCTCATACTGATTACATTATTGTTGCTGTAAAAAGACAAATCCAGCAAAAATACTTTTTTTTTGTATTTATTTTTTCAGCCTCCCACCTTTTTCGTTCAGCTACCTCGGTTCTTGTAGCCTTTTCAAATTTTCAACTACTTCAGCTCTTTTTTTTTCCCACTTTGATCAAACAGAGCAAACATAATGTGGATAATTTCATTTGAACTAACTTTATCTTTAAATGTAGATTTCCATCAAAGTATTTTCTCAAACTATAAAAAATAAATTCATGGTTTTTCAGGCTTAGAATGTGAATGGTTGATATAGTTAAAAGAACACATAAATGCTTATGTAAAATAAGGCTTAAGGAGGTTGACTAATACACCATGCAATGATAGCATGATGCTTAGGACGGCTCTGAAAGCTTTTTGGTTATGACAAAAAATTGCTTAGATCATTTCTCTAATATTTGGTATCAACTAGGATTTTACCTCAAGGATCCATCAACGGATTCTAGAGCAAAGCAAGATTGAACTTCCTTGACCCAGTTAATTCTACTTATTATCTTCATAAGCAAAATAGAATTAAAAAAAAAAAGACTATGTGCTCAATTATGTTAAAGGACAAAGATTTAAATCAAATTACCCACAAAACTTAGCCTGACATAAAATAAATTTTTGAAAATTTTTCTCAATCCTATCCTCAATCACAAATTTCAAAGTCATAGAGAATTCAATCATACTCAAATGCATGCTTGGTAAGAGAATCCAACAACTCAAAACTTATAGAATCACAAGTAAAAATAAAAAATCAAATCAAATAAACCAAAACATTATAGGATTTTACACCCCTGAATTTAAACTAAACAATGTCCTCATTATAATTCAAAAGCGAGAAAGATTGGAGAAATGAAAGGAACTTTCCTAGTTTCATGATGAATTAGCCGTAGTTTATATTCTTCAGCTCTTTATTCATGCTAAATAAACCTGCATCAAAATCCAAATTATTCAAAAAAATAAAAATAAAAGAATAAAATAAAGTTCTATGGGCTGCCTCTCATAAGCGCTTGTTTTAAAATCAACAATCAAACTTTTCAATCTTCAACAATTGGGATCTCCAAGAGGAGTAAGTGCGTAGGTCCTCTCCACTTTTTATCCATAATAATGCTTCAATCCTGACCGTTAAATCTGAATATACTTTCTATCTTATCCTTCAAATCTAAATTAAACTTATTTACAACCTAATAAGCTCTATGCTTCCTTAACACACATAGTAGCTTTTTTTCTTCTTCAGGTGTAAATGATGCAGCAATAATCATTGAAAATGTGTAATTATCATTAAGAATGCATAACGAATATGCTTAGGTAATTTCTTCAACTCTAGAGGGATGTAAGTTGTATTTTGCTATATTTGTTTTTCAGAAAATGCAGAATTTGGCTTTGCTACAATCGGCTCTAGCCTTCCCACTTCATTGCTAAGTAATGTATCCTACTGTAAGGCTCGTTGTAGGTGATCAGCTAGTGCATCTTCTTGAAAGGCCTCTTCTTCACATTGCTTAATGACATCTACCCGAAAACAAGTGTTTGGCTCTTCTAGAATTCTCATGGCTTGATAGATGTTAAACAAAATCTCTTCCTTGTTTACTCTCAATGTTAACTCACCCTTTTGAATATCAATTAAAGTCCTTCCTATAGTCAAGAATGGCTAGCCAAGAATTAGTGGGACTTCTTCATCTTCCTCCATATCTAATACCACAAAATCAGTAGGAAAAAAATAAATTTATCCACCTTTACGAATACGCCTTCTATAATTCCACGTGAATACTTAATGGATTAGTCTGCTAGTTGCAAATAAATGGTTGTTTGTTTCATCTCTTCAAGTCTTAATTTCCTGCAGACAGAAAATGACATAAGATTAATGTTAGCACCAAGATCACATAAAACTTTATTAAAAAATGAATTTCCAATAGTGCAAGACAAAGTAAAACTCTTTGGATCTTTTAATTTTTTATGTAAGTTCTTTATTCTTCAGAAAACTTTATTGTTTCAAACTCCTCCAACTTTCTCTTCTTGGAAATGATGTCCTTCAAGAATTTGATATAATTTGCCATTTGTTCTAAAGCATCTGCAAATGGATATTTATGTGAATTTTCTTAAAAATATCCAAAAAATTAGAAATTTGCTTATCTAGTTTTTGTTTTTGAAAACGTTAAGAATAAGGAAGTGGAGTAGGGAGAATAGAAGGATTGTCAGGAAATGAAATCGCTGGAGGCCTGCCAGTCTCTCTTAGTGTATCATCAACAATCTCCTCTTCTTTCACTTTATTCTTACTTTGGCCATTATTTGGAGCTGTAGAGGTGGACTTAGTTTCCTTTGATAGTGACCTCTCAATTTCTCTTCCACTCCTAAGTATGATGGCCTTGCATTGTTCTTTTGGATTCATTTCTATGTTGCTAGGAAAAGTTTCTCTTTATTAGGCATTGATAATTGTGGCTAGTTGCCCAAGTTGTACTTCAAGATCCTATATAGCAACTCTCATGTTGCTATAATGAGTCTCAATGTTGTCCAACCGTGAATCGGTCTTTTTAAACCTTGCATCTATCTCCTTAACAAAGGAAACCATGGCATCCTCAAGTGACATATTCTTTTCGCTTGGTTGACTATCAAATCCTAGAGGAGGTTGTAGCACATTCTTTGTATTTCCATAAGACAAATTCTCATGATTTCAAAGCCCTGGATGGTAGTAATTTGGACTAGGATTACCACGATAGTTGTAGTTCTGATTGTTGATGTATTGAACCTATTCTCAACTCGCTTCATTACTCGAAACAATCATACTTGTAGTTACAACATATTCTGTACTTTGCGATATCCTTTGAGTTGTCAAAACTGAAATCTGATGGGATACAGAAGCAACTTGAGCTGAAAGAGCTGCTAACAACTCCAATTCATAAATCCCATCAACTTGCTTAGCCATAGTTCTTTTAGTTGGCCATTAATAATTGTTTAAGGCCATTTCCTCCAAAAGATAGGGGTAGCACATTCAGCTGTCTTTGACATCAAAGTTCCACCAGAAGTATCATCAACTATTGTCCTAGTTTGCCCATTTAACTCATTGTAAAACATCTGAACTTGTAACCAGTATGGCAATTAGTGTTGATGGCAGCATCGAATCAAATCTTTATACATTTCTCATGCTTCATAGAGTGATTTGAAATCATTTTGCTTGAATTGACCAATCTCACTCCTGAGTTAGGCTGTTTTTGCAGGTGGAAAGAAATTTAATTAAGCTAAATTATAGACTAAAGTTTATAGTTAAGAACTGATAAAATATACTAAATTATACAAGTCATCAACATGGTCGAATCATACATGTGATTATACATTTGAATATTCAACCATTTCATGAACTTGAAACTTCTAATACGTTCGGTTATGCATCAAATACCAACATATGCATCATAACATGTAGATTCGAGCACTAAGTGTAGCATCACAAATTATTTGCATGGTGAAAACCAAATACCAATATCATGATAATATTAACCAACAAATAACATAGCAACAAATATTCAAGGAAACCGAATACATGGCATGATAAAAATGACATCAAATCAAACACAACAAAGCAAGTTTACACATCATATACTTATATCATCCAAGAGTAAGTTGAAGGTCTACTTACAAAAATCCAACAACCAATAATGAGCAAGCTAAAAAATATATTTTAACACCCATTAGAATCAGTTATCCAAAACCCTAATCCATGTGTGTGAGTGAGTGTTGTGTTCTTGGCTTATGAAACTTATCTCCAAGATAAGAAATACCTCTCAACATTTCGGACTCTCCATTCTCAAGTCCAAAAATCTCATGAGATAAAAGCCTTAGTTAAGGCCGTGAAATTTACTTCCCTCAAAGATGTCATACTCATGTGCTAAGGCAAGTGAGGTTTGGGTCTTCATCCCTTGAAAAGAAAACCCTAGCCTTCGCGAGGGTGTGTGCAAGCATGTGTTCATGTGAAAAACTTCACTAATTTGAAACCCTCTTTCTCTCTTCGGCCATGTGTATGAGTGAGGAATGAGTGGTTGGTTTCTTACCTTGCGTGGCCTTCCTCCTTAGATGGTGTCTTTATTTTGTGGTGCACTTAGAATAGTGTTTGCAAGAAGGTGGTTGTGGCATGAGTGGTGCTTGGATGGAGAGAAAGTGGTGGAAATTGAGTGAGAATGGTATGACCCAATGATTCAAAAGAAAATTTCACCAAGTGACCAAAGGACTCCAGGGTTTCGGCCCCTCCCTCTTATATAGGCATGTGATCTCTTCTTGAAAGACCAAAGGCCCAAATGCATGGATGCAACTTGGCCATCTCTTATTGAAATCGAAAATTTCCTTCAAGTGTTGTTGTGCCCCTTTGTCTTTTGGCTTCCCCGAGGTGTCACTTCCCCATGTACTCATCATTTAAATTTTCTAGAAACCTCCTCTAACTAGTGACATGTGTCAAAAAGCACTTTCCTACAAACAAAGCTCTTTATATGCTTGACAAGTGGCAAAAGTAGGTGAAAAGTTCTTGGGTAGGCGTGTAGGGCTTCTTAGATCACCAATCCCTAAATTCTCTCGCCTCCATTTCCTCACATTATGTCCAAGTTCATTGCTCCTAGTGTGGGTCTCAAGTGAATGACAAATGACAATAAGGGATAGGTTAGGCGTGTGCCCTACATCCTCTAGGGTTTCTAAACCCTAAATCCAAGTTGAGGCTAAATTTGCATGGGCCTTGTGGGCCTCCCTAGTTGGCTTAGATGCCTAGTGCATCAAGTCAAAATTCCTAAGTGGGTCTCACCACCTTGCATGGCCCAACAACTATGTATAAGCCAAGAATAATACATGCTCAAGGGCTTGGCTAAGTCTAGGTCATCACAATTAGCCTACAAATTCTTACCACACATGTGATGGTGGGACTTTTCCTTTTCACATTCTTATCGTGGCTTGGCTTCCTAGACACGTGTCCTTTTCTTAGCGTGTGTTGATTGTTCACCTCTCTCACTTGTTGCTTTGCGCAGGGTGTGCCTTCCTTCTTTCCAACATGGGGCGTTTTAGCCTTGGCCCAATTTCCACTTCTTGTCATTTTGTCTTTCCATAACCGTTGGCCTTCTTCATCTTTTTTTCCTTCTCCTTCCTCCTCTTGCTTTGCACTTTCTATTACTCTTACACTGTTCATGGCTCCCACAAACCTTGCAAGGAACACCTCTCGATCTTTTCATTCACATAAGTCACGAAACGACACTACTATTGAGACGATTCTCATCGATGTATGCAGCACTTCCAACAACCACCTGCAAATAGAGAAACAATCTTGGGAAATCCCAGTAAGGGATGCGCCCAATGGTTAAGTTAAAGAGAAGCTAGAGTCTCTTAATCAATCTAATCATCTTATAATACGAGGGGTGTATTTATAGGGTTCAAGTTGTCTCACATGGTGAAGTCTTTCTCATGGATACAATATTGGAGATGATGATGCCCCGTCAGCGAAGGTATCTCTGAGCTAGCTATTGTCAGCGTGAATCTCCTTCTAGATAAACCTCGTCGGGTAAGGTTCCCTGCCAACATGAATTTTCCTTTTCGAATTCCTATTGTGGCTTGCCTTCTTGGACACACATCCTTTTCCATGTGTGTGTTAATGGTTCATCTAACAAATCCTTACCCGTTCAATCGTTTGACACTGTCACCAGTTGCTTTGTACAACATGAATCCTGAGATTATTTTCGGCGTGCCTTCCTTTTTTCCAACACATGGTGTTTTACACTTCGCCTAATTTCCCCTCGTCTAGTCCTTTCATCTTCCCATAATTGTTGGTCTTCTTCATTCTCTTACCTTCTCCTTCTTCTCTCTCACTTCTTTCTCTTATTTTGTTGACTCTCACTCTTTCAATTCTTCTTGCCTTACGCTCTCCTTTGCTCTTGGAAACCCTGCCAGAAACACGTCTTGATCTTCTCTTTCGCATTGGTCTCCAGATGGCGCTCATTGGAACCCCTCTCTGGGCATGATTCTAAACCCATTACTAGGGTGGACTCCGCCCACTCTATCACCTTTGAGGGGAGTCGATGGGTCGTGACCACCACTCTAGTGGAGTTAGACTCTGCGAGGGAATGGTTTGAAATCCTAGATTCTGTCTAATTGATTCTTCTCAACTCACTCAGTGGCATAGTCACCAATTAATGGGCCAATGAGCATGTTGGTTTGTACATTGGGATGGTCTCGATGAAATTAAGGCTTAAGTTCTATCGCCCCATTTGAGACATTCTTGATTATTATTGGCTTGCATGTTGGGTTGTATATTGTTGTCTTGCTATGTTGTGCAAAGAGAAGCCCCTAAGGCTGTTGGGGTTGAGATAAGACTTTATGGGATGAGAATCTATGTGATGTGATGAGATGAGTTTTACATGCTTGAGAAGAGGGTGATTCCTCACCTAAGTGATACATATATATATATATATATATATATACACACTTGAGTTTTGCATAGAGGGTAATTCTTCAGAAGGTGATTCCTCCCCATACTTATATACTTGTGTTTTACTTGAAGGGTGATCCCTCACCATGACTTTGAATGCATGTGTTTTGCTTAAAGGGTGATTCATTGCCATGTACAAATACACGTGTTCACAGATCTTTTACATGAAACTATGCATTACATTTTTGCGTGCATTGTTTCTCATTAGCAGTCTTGTCATATCTGTTTAACCTACTTATGATTTCGTTTATCGGAACTGTAGACTTTGATTTAAAGTTAGCCCCAGGAGAAGGACCCGAGTAAGAAGGACCAACCCCGCTTGAGCAGTAGATTCGGAGGCCTATCTCTGTTAATAGTATTTGTATTATTTTGGAACTATATTATTTAGTCAGGCGACAAATCATGTATGGCTTTTCGTACCTAGATGTAGGAAATGAACATATGGTACGATATAATATTTGAGTTGTGACAATGACATGTGGATATTTATTTTAATAGATGAACCTATTTATGACCTCTAGTATGGATAGTACTTTAGTCTTTGACTAAACTTTTACTTATTCTGTTGTGGTATAATTGAATAGTTACTAACACGTGTACTTCCTTGTGAACATTGCACATGCCTACTCCCAATTTGAACTCTGGGTGTTGTTAACGGCTAACTCCCTTGGCACCACGGATCCTCGCCAGGTCCTTTACTAAGGAACAGAGTGCTACAACTTGACATCAAAGCGTTTACACAACTCTGGGTAAATCCATACTGTCAATTAGGAATAGTACCAGAAATGTAGGACCTAATCTTTAGTATCATAAAATTTAATTTTAGAATACTATAGGCTTGATTTGCATATAATAGGTGAGGGTTAAGCTAGAAAGTGATAGGTTTCGGTTATATGGCGAGGTCCGAGTATGCTGTGATTGAGAGTTCTATGAAACAAGCAATCTATGTGTAATCGCGAGGGGGAACAATCGGGTGAAAGGAGAGATAGCGAATTGACAAGGACGCTTAATCGCATGTGTTGTAGTAGCAACACGAACTTTATTAATGTCATATGCAAATTAAGCAAGTCAATTCCACCAGGGATGATGCATGTATGAATGATTTCTGGTTTACTATATTACCCAAGGTTCTTTGGTAATGAAGGACCGATGAAGGAAGAGAGATGGACCATGGATATTGAGAGGACTTTCGAGGTGTGCAGCTGCATTGAAAGTAATAATGCACTATGCGCGAGCTACTTGCTCCAAGGAGAGGCAGCAATATGGTGGAATGCCAAGAGGCAACTTCTTACCCTAAACACAATCTAGAACTTGCAACCGTGGTATTTGCTTTAAAGATTTGGCAATACTACCAGTATGGTGAGGAGTGCGAGGTGTACACAAACCATAGGAGTTTGAGACACCTCTTCATCCAAAAGAATCTTAACATGAGACAACAAAGATGGTTGGAACCATCAGTGACTACTTGTTGAAATCAAGTATCACCTAGGAAAAGTGAACTTAGGGCTGGTTTGGATTCAGAGATGAGATGAAATGAGATGATTTTAGATGAAAGATAAAAGTTGAATAAAATATTATTATTATTGTTTTGAGATTCAAAAAAGTTGAATTATTTATTATATTTTGTTTGAAAATTTGGAAAACTGTAATGATAAGATGAGATGAGATGAAACATCTTCCCAATCTAAACGATGCCTTAGTCGTTGATGCACTAAATCGCAAGTCAGGTTCTAAGGGTGTGGAAGATTCCTTGGGGATGGACTCACTTTCGGAAGGGATGAGACACCTATCGTTGAAGGACTTGCCATTAGAGGAGGTTCTCATGGCTATGCAGTGGTTAAGAGTGAGGGAGTTTGATGAGTTAAAGTATCAGTAGAGGAAAGACCCAAAATTGTTGGAGTAAACTCACTCGATTGTATGTACGGGAGATAGTTTACAAAGAGTGCCTAAAACTATAGTGTTAGACTGAGATTTGAGGTTTACGTCTCATTTTTGGAAGAGTTTACAGGAGGTGATGGGCATTAAGCTGAAATTCAGTAGTGCTTGCCATCCCCAAACAGACAGACAGTCGGAAAGGACCATTTAGACACTAGAATACATGCTAAGAGCACGCGTATTGAATTTTAAGGGACTCTGGGAGAGCCACATCCCACTCATTGAGTTTGCATACGAGTATAGTTACCAGGCGACCATTCAGATAGCCCCATATAAGGCATTTTATAAAGCAGTCATTTTCATTTTCATACTTTTATAAAACTCTAAAAGAACATGAATGTAATACTTACCCAAACTTTATGCTAAGCATATTCCATCCAGTCTATTCATATGCGTGTCAGATGACAACCTACATATATGCACAACCTCATGTCATTTCCTTTCTATTTACATAAGAACTTTACACTTAAAACTTGCATAATAAAACTATTCCTAGCTCTTAGTCCATTCTCTTCCAAATGGCCTTAACCTCTCATTGGTTCTTGACTTAGACTTCCTTCACTTAGATTAGTCGTTGTCTAATTAATTTCTTTTAACTATTTAGTCTAGGGCTGAGCACCGACTTTTCGGAGTCAATATTGTCGTCCTCCGACTTCGACTTTGTCGGAGGTCAAATCCGACCTCCGACTCCAACTTCTATAGGCTCTACTCCGACTCTGACTCCGACTTGTCGGAGTGAAGTCAGAGTTAGGCTTTTTTATTGGACTTTTTTCCTTAATCCATTTGATATTTTAATTTTACAATTTTGGACTCTAATCAGATTTGGGCTTCTATATCAATTTTTTTTTAAATATAATTTCTAATTTATTTAACCAAATTTGTAAAAAGAAATCATTCACACAAGGATCCTTCATCCTTAGATCCTTAGAACTTGATACACACATTAAAATCTTGGACACTGTAAAATAAAACAAAATTCAAACTTGCAAGAAGAAATTTTCCAACTATGATACACACATTAAAAATACATAACCAAAATTACAAATTAAAATCATTTATACAAAATTACAAATTAAAAATACATAACCAAAATTACAAACTAATTATTCATCATCATCTATCCTCCCAAATTATCTAACCAACTCATGGCTCATCATTTATCAAGTTCTAATTCCATCAACAAGTTACAACTTATAACAAAAGAACCAATACAAATTGCAACGAATTTCATTCCAACTTGTGCCTGAAGAAAAAAGAACAAAATTAGTATTACATGTTTAAGTTATTATAGAATCATAGATTGATTACTATAGTCTATATATTACTATTACATGATATATTAGGTACATTAGTGTTACATGTTATTATAGTAAAAGTGTATAATTTTAGGTACATTTGTTCATACTAGTATTTAACTCACTATATAAGTTATAGTTATATAAAATATATATGATTAATGTATAAAGAATATAGATATTTTTATAATAATAATTAACTCATGCTAGTATATATATTATTGAGTTTAACTAACTATATAAGATATAGTTATATAAAATCTACATAATCAATATTTTAGTTATTATACATTAGTATTACATGTTATTATAAACTTATTATTTATATATTAGTTTTTATCCATTGGTGTTACATGTTATTATGCATTTTAGTATTTATACATTATTATTATATGTTATTATATTTATATGATTAATATATAGAAAAATACGAAGATTTTTATTAAATATGTATAATATCGAAGTGAAGTTGGAGCGGAGTCGAAGTTAGAGTTGGAGCCAGGCATCGGAGTTGGAGTTGGAGCGGATTGGAGTCAGTTCACCTCCACCTCCGACTCCGACATTCCTTAGGAAAAAAATTTCGAATCCAAAGCTGACTTGTTGGAGTCGGGGTCGAAGTCGAATTTTCGGATTTCTGCTCAGCCTTAATTTACTCGCATGCTTTTTCATGACATCCCTATTTGTACAAACTTACACATTTAGGTATTCCAATTATCTTTTTCATGACATCCCTATTTTTACAAACTTAAACCTTTAGGTATTCCAATTATCCATTCATTTCACTTACACATGTTACCATCCAATCCTTAAAGTAGAACCATTTTCATAAATCTAAAACTTAGACTATGAATCTAGAAATCTCAACTTCATTTTCTAACCAATAAAGTGAGCTTCCATGCTTCACTTTGATCTCCAACCATCATTCATGAGCCTACAACTTAACCTCACTTCATCATACAACTTAACTGCAGTCACAATGCTAGTCTTTAAATAACATCCTTCCCCTGTACATAATCCAATCCAACACTAATCCTAAGTCCCAATTCACTTCCTCATATCCAAATGCATAACACAAATCAACCAAGCATACCAATACAATCCATCAAACACACATATACAATCCACCCAACCTACACGTGCGTCATTCCCCTTTTTGTCACCTAAAATCAACATAAAATCCATCTAAATACGCACTTGTTCTTACAAATGCCATCCATGCGTAATACATTAAAGATATACAAATCTAATTCACTCAAAATAATGCTTCCAAGTATAAAAGCATGTTTAGAATATAGTGAGTGCCCAAGGTCATTTCCATAGGGACAACTATGTTAACATAACCCAATAAAATGTAAATAAGTAAAACGGCATAAATCAAGTGGAGGATAAAGTATGGCAGAACAAATTCCCTTTATGAGAGAGGTTTGTTCTCAAATGCGGAGAGATTGATGAGGGGCTGTGTGCAATGGGTTGCTCTGAATGTATGATGATTTAGTAGTGTGACAAGTGAAGCAAGGGATTCAATTATTCTAAGGATAATGCAAACGTAAAAACCAGATTAACAATATTTAAAGTTGGGACAAAGAGAATGTAGAATGTGAATAAAGTCTTTAAAACTTAGAACTAGAAAGTATTTGTCAGAAAGTGTAAATACTTGGGACACAGGGTTAGGGTTTCCTCTACATCAGGTTATAGTTGCTGGGTGCATCTGCTCATGTTAATTCAATCAAGAAATTAACACTTAAGAACCAAAGAACAGTAAAACTCAGATGAAGGCACCGATAGAAATAAAACCCTCACTGCATTATCATCCATTTTTATCTCAAGACTCACAGTGGATAGATCCTTGATTATTTCAAGATCCTGATATGCCGTGAGTCTACAAGAGGTCTAGAACAAGAGATCTTTCCAAACCGATAGTAAATAGGGCATGAAAATACAGCAACATATTTAGGTTAAGTATAACAGCAATAAATAACCATCGACAATGGAGGAAGGAAACCCCTTCCTCTGCAACCCTAGCTATGGAAACTAGCCCCAAATCATCATTTGATAGATAATTTGGAAATCCTAAAAAGTAAGAAAAACTACAATCATTCTCAAAACAGAAAGTAACTAAAGATTCAAAGTATGAACGTGAATCGATGATCCCCTCTGTGGTGTGCCTCTTCTCCTTTTATTCCCTCCTTCCATCATCTCCATCTTCTCTCTCTTCTAACCGTTTCTCTCTAGTTCTCGGTTTTGCCCTCTAAGGGTTGAGGTGTTTCTTGATCTTTCTTGATGACTGAGGATAAGCCGCAGCAGAGGCCTTTACACATGTTGGGCTTGAACTCAAGACTGGGCACATGCTAGTTTGAACTTTAATTCTCGGGACTGAGCCTTAATACCTGCAAGCAGAACAATCAGCCCATCAAACAAGTAAAATGGTGAATTTATTCTCTTAACTAGCAATTCCAAAGGTCAAGGCTTTTGTCTAAAAATCTCACAATTAATCTCACTTTTTGGACTACTCAATCTCGATTTCTTTCATTTGTAAGTAGATATTATAACCAAAATATCTTGACAATCAAAATCTGTCCATTTAAAAGCCAACATCATCATCATGCCTTTCAATTCACTACAACTCTACCGTTAAATCCCAACACTCCAAACAAATCCATCTCCATCCCAACTCCGCACATTCACAGCAATCGTCCTAAAATAATTCAACTAAGAAGCATAATCCACAATCAAGCATAACCATGTAAATTACAAATCACTCACATACTCAACATTCAAGGCAAATGAACCCAAGATTAAACTTAAAATCCGTCCATACCATAAACTCTTGCATACTTGACTCAACATACATTAATACAACTAAAATCATGAAGCCTAATAAACTTCACACACGTCCACAACAATTTATACGACCCAAAGCAAAATGCCACTTTAATATTTTATACCAATTCATATAATTCCATCCCATCCTTCCGTGTACCCAACTCAAATCATAACAAATACTAACAATTTGCCTCCCATGTACATCCATCTAGCAAAATATAAATATTCTATCTGACACTTAGGCTCCACACAAAACCACTATACAATCAAATAGTCACATAAACTCTGTATTACATCAATATGCATAAAAATCAATCCACCCAACCTTCACAAATAATTTACTCAATTAACAAGCCTCTTAGTAATACATATATATATTTATTTATATATGCCCGAGTTACCATCCAACATACATATAAACTAACCTATTATCCATTTAGACACCACATATCACAATCAACACCAAAAACACATACTAAATCAGCCCATTTAAGCTCCATGGAAACAACCAACACAACACACATACTCCCAAAACCCCCATGTTTCACCTATTACTCCATCACCATCACAACCACCTCACTTCTTCTAAGTCTACCACAATCAACACAATCATTATATATAAATATACATATCCAAACACAATCACATACACATGGTAATCTAGGATAAATAAGGAGATAAGAGTTATACCAAAGTGTAGGGGCTGAGGTTCATAGTTGCTGTGACAACAGGGCTGGGTATTTTCCCTACATGGGGTGGTGGTTGTTGGTTGGCGATTGACAATTATGGGTGGTGGCCAAAAATAGGAGAAACAAAGGGGGATTAAATTAGGAGAGAGGGTACTACTATGTGGAGGTGCTAAAGAGGAGGTAAGGGCTTACGGTGGCTCTGGTGTGCTTGAGGTTGGGCTCGTGGTGGTGGTGGCCATGGCTGGGGGTGGCACACAATGTGGGTACGAGGATCAAACAAAATTCGAAAGGGAGAGAGATCCACTGGGAGGGAAAATGTTTACCACAAGACGTAGGTGGTCAGCGTGGGGAGATCGGGATGATTTGCTCGATGGCAAGCTCATGGGGTACCTACAACGACGATTGGTGGCGTCGTGGAGAGAACCGAGGGAGGAGGAGAAAGAGGCATGGGTTGGGGAGGAGCCGCTGGAGGAAGGGAACTAGAGGTGGAGATGGATGGGGCTGGCGACATTGGGAGGGTAGTATCGGTGGGCCGAAGGCTACATTATGTGTAGTGGACCCTTATAAAACTGTGTTGAGAATGATCAAACTTGACTGCTTCAGGGGAGTCTTCCTCCTAAAAATGATGAAAATTAGAGAGAAGAAAGAGTTAGAGAGAGAGAGAGAGAGAGAGAAAGTTGAGAGAGGATTGCAATGGTTTTCAGAGTTGGCCTCAAACCCAACTCCTGGCTACTTTTATATTGATCAATGGAAATCAACGACATGTGTTACATACAGACGATTTGCCATTGCACAAATCTAATACCATTCACTAAAAGAAACGATAGTGTATAAGACTTCTTCTATTTACAACTTATTAAAGGAAACGACATCGTATCACTTAAGATCAACTAACATAACAATAACATTTCATTACAACAAAAGATGTCGTATTCAATCTCTACAAAACTATCGAGCTTTCCTTTATACTACACTTCATCATCTCTTTACTTCCTTTCAGGTACATGACACAACTTATCGTTAAAGGCATTTATCACACAATTTATCGTTCTTTACTTCCTCTAGAGAACCTTGCCCACAAGGTGAGAGAATTTATCACACAACTTCTAGTAAGATTCCCAAGTTGCCTCTTCTAAAGGAGCACCCTTCCACTGCACCCTCACTTCTGTTAAAGGCATGTTATTAACCTTCCTTGTCTTGTGTTGCAAAATGGACTCAGGTTCAGGAGCTAATTCACCATGAAAATTCACTGGAGGCAATGTAGCTATAAGCGAAATTCACTAGCCCAACTTCTTCTTTAAACACGAAACATGGAATACTAGATGCAAACTCGAAGTTTGAGGCAAATTCAGCTTGTATGCCAACTACCCAATTCTCTCAAGGATTTGAAATGGGCCATAAAATATAGGAGATAACTTCAAGTTCTTCTTAACAACCAATGATTGTTGCCTGTATGGCTGTAACCTTCGGAAAACGCAATCTGCCACTTGAAATTATCTTTCAGTTCTAGACTTATCAGCCTAATATTTCATCATTTCCTGAGTAGGTTTCAGATTAAGCTTTATAACAGCTAAGATCTCCTCCCTTGTTCTCAACACCTCTTCTACTTCCTAATTAGCAAATAAACCAGGAACATAGGCTTGCAGTTTCATTGAAGCACTACCATAAACAACTTCATAAGGAGTCAATTAGGTTAAGGAGTGACATGTGGTATTATACCACCATTCAGCCAAGGTGAGCCATTCAACCCATGACTTAGGTTTGTCAACTCATGACTTAGGTTTGTTAGCTGAAAAGCTTATTAAAAAATGTTCTAAACACTTAGTTACTGCCACAATTTGTCCATCATGATAAAAGGTTAGAATTGCATAATAAAGTTGTTTAAATGGGTGATTTATTTTATCAAATAAAGATTGAACACTTAATTATGCATCAAATTCTAATATTGAATGCAAATTAATTGATGTCAATATTTTATATACATAAAGTTCTATATTTGCCTTTGAAAGAAATATATTTTTTATGTACTGCAGGGCATTTATGAAAATACTAAAAGAGAATGGAACTCACGGCTGGAACTCAAGGGAGCAAGCAGAAAATCAGCACATGCAGAAAGATAGAAAGGCCACCCACTCCCAAGTTAGGCCACCCACTCCCAAGTTAGGCCACCCACTCCACCATTCTTCAAAGTTAGGCCACCCACTCCCAAGTTAGGCCACCCACTCCACCATTCTTCAAAGTTAGGCCACCCACTTCAAAGTTAGGCCACCCACTCCCAAGTTAGGCCACCCACTCTTGAGAAATGGTAGGATGCTCTCTCCTATAAATAGGAGAGAGCTCAGAAGAGAAAGGGCATCAAGGCAGTGGAGACGAAGGAGAGAAGACAGAACTTTAAAACTTAGCTTTCATTTTTCAGTTTCATTCTCATTTCATTCGGCAGTTGTTGTTCATTTTAATTCATTTTTCAGTTTCATGCTTCTGTTTTAGTTTTCATTCAGCATCAGTTTATTTTACAGCTTTAATTTGAAACTTAAGGAAGCAAGTTTTCTTTCCATGTTAAAGCAAGCTTTCTTTGTATTCATCTAGGAAATAATTTCTTTTAGTGTTTATTTTATTTAGAGCTCAACTTCAATTTGAGTGTGTAATTTATTTGAAATTTTAATTTAATTGAGAGTTCAATTTCTTTTAGGATGCATTTTATTTAGAGCGTTTATTTTATTTGAGAAATCATTTTATCTGGAAGTTCAGATTTTTGGATTGGAGAACGCAGTCTCCATTTCCAAACATCAAGTTTATTCCTTACAATTCCTGTTTTTATTTAATTTCAGTTTAATGTCTTATATTTTCCGTGCACATTTAATTTCTGTCTATTTAAATTACTGTCATTTATTTTTTTTTGCACCTTTAATTTCTGTTTATTTAAATTACTATCATTTATTTTTCTCGCACTTGTAATTCCTCTATTTAGGTTAATGTCATTTATTTTCTTGCATCTTTAATTCCTATTATTTAAATTAATGTCATTTATTTTTCTTGTTCTTTTAAATTTCAGTCTATTAATTTCAGCAATTTTAATTTAGTTTCATGCATTTTCATTCCTTACTTTTCATCGCTGCATTCAAATCCGACAAACAAATCTAAAAACATGAATCTAGTCCATGACTAGTAAAATTTCCATCCATTGCACATACCATTTATATTTTTTTTCTTTGTGAAGTTTTTCACAATTTTTCAACGAGTTTAAATTTTGAGTAAATTTTCCCTGAGGAGACGATCTAGGAATTTATTCCTTATTATTACACGACATCCTCCTACACTTGGGATAGCATTAATGCTACTCATTTTTGAGTGAGTCACATCACTTTGAGGGTGATAGGTCGAGGAATAGGAAAGGGTTACTCCTTTTAATCTAAATAATTCCTTCCAGAAGGAACTAGTGAATGTAGCTCCTCCATTAGAAACAATATTGAGGGGCATACCATGCAATTTAAAGACATGATAAAAAAATACCAAGGCTACTTTTGCTGCTATGAAGGGATGTTTGATAGCCATGAAATGAGAGTACTTTGATAGCCTATCCACAACAACCATCACTGCTGAGTACCCTTTTGAAACTTGCAAACCTTCTACACAGTCCGTAGACAAGTCTGTCCAGATGTTTTGAGGCACGAGCAAAGGGTCTAGTAACCCAGGAGAATGTATATTCTCAACTTTATTTCTTTGACAGGTTTCACATTCTCTAATAAAAGCTTTCACATCTTTCTTTAGTCCAAACCAATAAAATCAAATCTAGATCTTAGTAAGGATTTATGAAATCCTGAATGTCCAGCAGAGGGGCTCGAGTGAATGTAATGCAACAATTTCACTTTTAGCTATGGAGAATATGGTACATAAATATTCCCTTTTCTGAACAACACCCCATGTTTCAAGGTGAAATTAGAATTAGGATTAGAACCATCTGAGATCAAACCCAGTTGTTGCTGAATGGCTGGATCCGTGGCATAAGCCTGTTTGAGTTCCTCTAACCACAATGGTGTAGGAAATGAAATGGCATACACTATAGCTTCTTCATCTTGGCAATCTTTTCGAGACAAGGCATTAGCTACCTTGTTGTCCACCCCTCGTTTATATTCAATGGAAAACTTATAGCCTAACAACATTGAGATCTATTTTTGTTGAGTTGTTGTCCCCGCCTTTTGCTCTAACAAATATTTCAAACTCAAATGATCAGTTCTTATTGCAAAAACTGATCCAAGCAAGTAAGATCTCCATTTTTTAATGGCTAAAACCAGTGCAAGCAACTCTTTCTCATAGGTTGAAAGTGTCAGATTCTTTAATTTTAAGGCTTGACTCAGAAAAGTAATAGGTTGCTGATTTTGCATCAACATAACAACTATGCCTACCCACATGCATCGCATTCAATGACAAATTTTTGAGTGAAGTCTACCAGTGCTAACATAAGAGGACTTACAACAGCTTTCTTTAGCTCTTCGAAGGCTACAGTTACTGTGTCATTCCACACAAAGGCATCCTTCCTGAGGAGAGAAGTCAATGGTGCTACAATCTATCCATAATTCTTGCTAAAATTAATATCCAGTTAGGCCTAAAAATCCTGTCAAAGCTTAAGAGTTTTTGGAACTAGCCAACTAATTGTAGTTTCTAATTTTCTTGGATCAGCCCTCACACCCTCCTTGGAAATTAGATGCCCCAAATATTCAATTTCTTGACATGCAAAATGACACTTAGATTTCTTAACATATAAGTGATTTTTCTTCAAAACTTCCAAAACAGTAGCTAAGTGTGATAAATGAGATTCTAGGTTCTTGCTATACACGAGAATGTCATCAAAGAACACAATAACAAATTTTCTCAAAAATGGTTTGAAAACATCATTCATGAGAGAGCTCAAAAAGTTGAGGGAACATGAGTGAGTCCAAATGGCATAACAAGGAACTCATAATGTCACTCGTGTTCTAAAGGTTGTTTTGTATATATCTTGAGGCCTCATTCTTATTTGATGATGATATCCTAACCTAAGGTCAAGTTTAGAAAAAATGGTTGAGCCAAATAACTCATCAAGTAATTCATCTACTACTGGATTGGGGTACTTATATTTGAGAGTAGCCTGATTTAGTTGTCTGTAATCTATACACATCCTCCACGATCTATCTGCTTTTCTGACTAGCAAGACAGATGAGGAAAATGGAGATTGGCTTGATCGAATTACACCATTCTTGAGCAGCTCAGCAACTATACTTTCAATTTCTGCCTTTTGAAAGTGTGGATATTGTTATGCCTAAACTTTGACTCAAAGTTGTAAACAAAAAATTTAGAGCAGTTTTACTTGCAAGTATACAGGTGTTGTAGTACCTAATAGAGTCGAATCCACAGAGATTAACTTATATGATAAGGAAAATAAACTTAAATAATGAAAACAAATTATTAAAAGGAGCATGTAATCAAATAGAGGAGAAATTTACTAAGATAGAGATTTTTAAAGTAATAAGATACAACTAAAATGATAAAATAAATCAATGTAGAGAACGACTAAGGTTTCAAGGATTCGTCTAATAATTTAGAATATTGTCTCCGATCAATTTAATTTAATTAAACTAGAATAATGATTCTGTTTAACTGAAAGATTTAACAGTTAAGACCAAGAAAACTAATCACTAATGATTAAGCATAAACAATTGATGGTTAAAACATTCACAAACCCATTTGAATATCATAGAGATTTTTCAAGCATCCAATATATTTGAAAATCACAATTAATCAAGATAAATATATAGATAATCAAAATATATAATAATAAAACCATTCAATCGATCAAACTCAAAATATAAACTCTATTGTTGATCCGAAACAATGTCTAAATCATTAGACTTCACTTTTAAGCTTAGTATGAAAATTTAGCCAACCATATTCATCACAAGAGCCAAAAAAATCAAAGAAACGTTTTCCATTAGAAAACTAAAATAAAACACAAAAATCAACACTAGAAAACCCCTTCACAAGAGAGCAAATGTGTAGAGAAAAAAAAACTAAAAAACTGCTACTGCCTGTGCATCAAAAGCTGAGGAACCCGAGAGCTCCCTGCCTTGGATGTGTCTCATCAAAACCGAAGAAAGGCCCCCTACTTTACCTTGTCTCCAACCTCCCGTTCCCCAGCAAAAGTGCTCATTTTTCTTCGTTCAAGCAAAAATGCTTTCTTTGCTTCCCCAAAAAATGTCGCGTGCCTCTCGAAAAACAAGGAAGCTCTTGCTCAAATCCTTAAGCCTAGCATCTCGCCCTCCTTTTCATTCATCCAAAGCCTTCCTTTTTCTGAAGTGCCGCGTCCTTTTTCTAGAAGCCCCCTCCGAAAAAAGCTAGCCCTTGCTCCAAATCTCTTTTAGTGTGTCGAGTCCAAAACTCGAAAAAAAGTGAATTACTGTGTTGCAGTTTTTTTCTTTTGTCCCATGGAGAGCAGTTCCTTTCAAAGGCAAGAGAAGAAACTACTGTGGTGCTCTTTCTTTATTTCATTGCATGTTAACATAAAAAAGGTAAATTTGTTGCTTTGGTGCTCTTTCTTTATTTCATTTCACTGCTTCTTTCAACACGTGCGTCCATGTACTGCCTCTGCAGAATAGCTTTAGAATAGCATCCCCCCCAATCTCCCTTTGTGCGGCTGTCTCAAAAAGAAAAGATTTCCCGTAAGAGTTGCTCCGTGTCTTGCATGAGTGCAGTGCTTGTGTCCAAATGTAGGTTTTGAAATCAAAGATAAATTATCAGTATGAAGGAGTATTATTTAAAAGCAGTACAAGAAAAAAAAACAACTAAAAGAAATAACACACATAATTAGAAACTCAAAAATAAATTAAAATGAAGAATAAAATATCACAGTTGTGTTGTGCATATGAGGAAATATTGCTAGTCCTTGTTTACTTTCACAAAACATCTCATCTCATCTTACTTAATTATTACAATTTTTTCAAATTCTCATACAAAATAAAATAAACAATTCAACTTTTTCAAATTTCAATACAAAAATAATATTAAAATAATATATTCTAATAATATTTTATTCAACTTTCAATTTTTATTTCAACTTATCTCATCTCTGAAAACAAACGAGGTAGTGTGAAGTGGATATTGATATGTTCATATCATTTCATTGAATATGATTTATTGAAGTGCAAAAGGAAACAAAGGTTGAGCTTGCAGGTAAGTAGCTATGACCATGCTTCTTACACAATATTTTCTTATACTAAATGCTCTCTTTCTTCAAATGCTTCTTTGTGATGAAAAGGAATATACACAATGTACAAGCCTTCTTGGTAGCTATTGCATGGTGTATGATATTTTAATTGCATGGTGTATTGCTTACTGAGTATTAGACTCAATTTTAAGTTTAATGTTTTAAATGTCCAGACAACGGCGAAGATGACGCTACAGAGTAAGGCACTATTCAGGAATGAGAGACAGATGCTTAATAGCAGCCTTGGGTTGGATCTCTAAGTGGAGTTTGGTTTTTTGGTTGATTTTGTGAGACTGTTTGACTATATATTTTGAGAAGAAAGCATTTTGTAAACCAGGTAGATGTTCCTATTGGGAAAGTGGCTGTAGTTTTTAATATGTAACTAATGGGATCGTCTTATATTTTGACAAACATGATAGTTTGAATTTTGAAGTTAGGAAAGAAAATGAGAAAGTACCTTTTGTAAATTGTTAAGATGTTATTTATGCATAGAAAAAAAAAAGTAGGACGACATGTAGCAGCTCTTTCCATTTTGAGAGAGGGCTTGGGACAGGTTATGACACTTAGTGTATGCAGTGATATGATGTGAACTAGCTCATTGGTGTACTTGGAGCTATCTGATGTTGCCAAGTGGCAATTTGGTGCCTGCCAAACCATATTTTTTTTTTGGTTAAAGATTAAGACGAAGTTTGAATGGTAAGAATCTTTCATTTAATCTTATTATTATAATTTTTTTAAAATTTTTATATAAAATATAAAAAATAATTTATGTTCTTCAAATTTTAAAATAATAGTAATTTTAAAAAATAATATTTTATTTCATTTTTAACTTTTATCTAAAATCATCTTATCTTACTATCCAAACTGCACTGTTTTAAATAAAAGTAATGCATACTTCTTGCTGTTGAACAAGATGCTTCCTACTTGGAGACACAAATGTTTTAAGTTTCTCTGTTTTAGTGTTTCTATGCAATTCAAACTAAAGTTTACATTCATTCTCACATTAAACCAAGTAGTTTGTAAGTTTATGTTTATAAGAATTTTTTCACCAAACATTTCTGTTCAAGTATAAAAAACAAGAAAACAAAAAATTAACTCTTTAATTTACTTTCTAATTTCTTTATTTTTAAAAATCCTGACTCTGATGCCAACTTATGATAAAGAAGTTATGCACAATATTTTCACCACCAACGGTATACGAAAAAAATGACGGGAAGAGTAGAAGTAAGGATGTGTTGAATCCATATAGAAAAATGCTAAATGGTCTAATATTTTGCCTCCTTATTTTGGCAGTTTATTTATTTTATTATATTTTTAATAGTTAAGAGGAAGATATTAATAGTGAATTTGTATATTTTATTTTTAAAAATTATTTAAAGATATTTACAAAAATATTTAAGAGAAAAAGAAATAAAAGTACAATTATACTAATGATAAATTTGAGAGGACAAAATGATGGAGTTTAATACCATTGCCGATACATATATGATCGACTGGCAAGGGTTAGTGAGGTCTTCAGCATTCGACCAACTCCCGTCACCAAACAAGTTTGAGATCTACTTTAGTACGGATTGGATGGTGTGATAAAATGAGATGATTTTAATTAAAAATTAAAAATTAAATAAAATATTGTTCAAATATTATTTTTTAATATTATTATTATTTTAGAGTTTAAAAAAATTGAATTGTTTATTATATTTTATGTAAAAATTTGAGAAAATTAATGAGATGAAATGAAATAAAATAAAATGAAATATTTTCACTATCCACACGTGTCAGATCACAAATTGCTCACATACAATAGTTACCGTATGCCGTAGAGCACCCTATCCACCGTTCCCCGAATATTAGAAACTAGAAAGCGCCAGCAAAAGAATATAAATTACAAAACCCTGAGCCCGAGTAGGGGTCCGAACAAACAAGAACCCTAACCTGCGCGGACTCTCTCTCTCTCTCTCTCTCTCTCTCTCTCTCGCCCTCGGCACCTATCCTCGACAATCGCCAACAATGGCGGCCATGCTGGTACGCGGATTCTCTCTCACACTATCCATTTGGATAGATTCTTAGCTCACTGGTGTTAGCTTACTGATTTTTGTTTCTCGGTGTTTGTGAAATGTATGTTGAAAAAACAAAAAACAGCAACCGCAGATCATACTGCTAAAGGAAGGAACGGACACGTCCCAAGGAAAGGCGCAGTTGGTGAGCAACATAAACGCCTGCACGGCTACGGCAGACGTGGTTAGGACCACGCTGGGGCCGAGGGGTATGGATAAGCTGATTCATGACAACAAAGGCATGGTCACCATCTCCAACGATGGTGCCACCATCATGAAGCTCCTTGACATTGTCCATCCCGCCGCCAAGATCCTTGTCGACATTGCCAAGTCCCAAGACTCCGAGGTTTCTTTTTCTTGATTTTCCTTTTATTTTTTCTGAATTTTCTTTCTGTAAACTTTAATTTTCATTGTGGATAGTTTTTTTTCCCGTTTTTATTCTGCTTGGTTGCCTAGAAAATGGGGAAATGTCCTCGAACGGAATATTGAGATCTTATGTTTCTTAATATTTTAGATTTCATTTGTTTATATTAGATCAGTAATAATCATTATTTTCTATTAGCATAATTCCTCACAGGAAATATTGATTTTTTTACTTTCTATTGTTTAGTTATAATTATATCGTCACGTTTTAATTTACGACTTTTTTGCCCAAAAATGGGGAGAATATGAGGGGGCTGGAATGCCGAGGCCTTGGGGTTGTCTAACCAATTAGATTTGAGGTACTGATTATTAACGTGGCCTGTAGCCCGTTACATCAATTAATTATTGCTATTTGAAGGCGTTAAATGAGCTCTAAGTCCTTTATTTAAGCGTCTGAGGAAGGGGAGGATGAGATTTTTATTCTATTATTCGAAAAAATCTGGAATTAAGTTTTGATCCACCGGACCCAGCCCAATTGAAGCCAATAGAAGCAGAGGAGACGGAAAATAAATTTGGGCTTTATGTGTTCGCTATAAATGTGTCTCCTGCTGAGCAGAAAAGGCAAAGCAGAGCTAAGTATGTTGTTGATTACCTAGAAAAAATATTTCCAGCTATGTTAGGCTTATTGACATTTCTAACTGCTCCAGAGTTTCCCTGAAATGTGGAATATTATACAATTTGAATGGTTTTTTTTTTTTTTTTTTTCCTTATGGCACTTTCTTAGCAACCATATCAGGTAATTTAGAACTTGACTAAAATCTGTGTAAACAGCAGTTTGTTCTTGGTTTATGGTAGAACTTCTGACAAGTTACATTAATGTATTTTCTTATTGCAGAGAGATTAATCCAAAGTTGAGTTTTTAATTATTTTATAGTTTCTTTTTTAGTGCGATGATCTTTGGAAAGCCCACCCAACATCTGGGCCTATAATTAGAGTAATTATTACAATTAGAGTTTTTTGAAATTATTATAAAGGGTCAGAATTTCTCCCTCCCAAACAATGTGGGACCCTATTCACCACTCTCTCATACTAAACTTGGGTTATTACATTTTAGCTTCTTTCTTCCCTACTGTATTGCAAATTGTGCTTAGTCTATGATCGAAATGAGAAATGTAATGAGTTCAGCCATTTGCCTCCCACTTTCTTTGTATGAAAATATGGGAGAAGGTAAAGGGACCAAAATTTTGAATAGCATGATTTTTTCATTTTTGTTACATGTTACAACACAAAAAGTTCAATTAATGCTAAACTGCCTTCATCATTCCCTAAGCAATGAAGTAGATCATCAACATCTATTTAGCGGTGGTCTTTTATGGAAAACGAACAATGAAAATAAGAGAATCAAAGTGCTACCTATGCCAGAAGTTTTTTATATTATATTTTGTTGAAGTTGGCTTTTAGGGTTTGAAATGGCAGAGTCATGCTAATTTATGATTTTCAAGCTGTAAAACTCAATTATAGATTTTTTTTTGCTATTTATTCTATGTTTTAACATGTTTTTGGCGATTAACTTAAATGACTTACCAATTGTAATGTTTGTGGTGTAGGTTGGTGATGGAACCACTACAGTAGTTCTGCTTGCAGGAGAATTTCTGAAGGAAGCCAAGCCTTTTATAGAGGATGGCGTCCACCCACAAAATTTGATACAGAGTTATCGGACTGCATGCTCTTTGGTACATGATCTGTTTTTTTATTTTTTATTTAAAAAAAAACAAAGAAGCATTGTTATGCTCATCCTCATTCATTCTAAATATTGTGAATAATGATGCACTAGGCACTGGAGAAGGTCAAAGAACTGGCTGTTAGCATAGAGGGAAAAAGCCTAGAAGAAAAGAAAAGCTTACTTGCTAAATGTGCTACTACAACACTCTCTTCAAAACTCATTGGTGGGGAAAAGGAGTTTTTTGCATCAATGGTTGTAAATGCTGTCATTGCAATTGGGCATGATGATAGGTTGAATATGATTGGAATAAAGAAGGTAAGTTTTGCTGTTAGTCCCTTAAAAGATACAATTCGTAAGTACTTATAAAAAAGATACAATTCGTAATTTCTCGTTTTTCTGTTTTAGTTATTTATAATAATTGGATGTTTAAACCTACCTGTTTAGGTTTGATTAGTAACGTAATGAGCTTTATCTCAATACTGAACACTGGATGATGTAAAGTATCCAGATGGATGCTGAAAACCCTACTTGAAAGATATAATTAGTAGCCCCCTTCCCCAAAATAATATAATACTGGCATAATTAAAAAAATCTGGTCATTACACATGCTTGATGAATAATTGTGATTCCTTGGAATTCACTCCAAAGTACTTCAGTCTAATCTTGATATTTGGAAGCTTGTGTTCTAATCTTTGATCATATCTCACATCAACTCTTCATGTTGTACTTTCAAGTTGATAGTAAACTTGAGCCTAGAGACGCAATCCTGAAAATTATGCTTGTTGGGTGGCCACTAGGTTAATAACACAACATTTATCATTTATATAATATTGCCACCTTTCACACTATTGACTTCCTGTATGTGCCTAACCATTTTCACTCAATCAAGGAGAATAAATTTGGAAATGAATGTCTTTAACTAATTCGTCAATTAGTTTCATTACCAAAAGGCTGCTTTTTGTCACATGATTAATTTTCATTTTGTGACCTTGTCTTCTAGGCTCTCCCGTAGTCTTTATTTTTTTTTTAACCAAGCCTCAAATTCTTTTGGGATTTTATATTTTTTTGGATTTATCTGCTATATTTTGTTGGTTCATTTTGTTTTCTCACCATTTTTGGTTCATGGGCATGCGTATAGAGCTTTTTTCTGCATACAGATGACATTTATTTTTAATTTGTAAATTACACTCGCACTTATGGGCCTTGATGCCAGAATGGCACCCTTCATCATGCTTTTACTGAGGGAGGATGTGTCATTTGAGCTACCACACAGGATAGATACTACTACTATGGTATTTTTGTTCTAAATCTTGTTTCGAAAATATCCTTCTGACTAATGTCACTCCACTTCAATCCTCTTTTAGTTTGTAGCAAAACTTCTTTGTTGGAACTTTCTTTCTGTTCATGCCTTTTCCCTTCCAGTGCTGAATGTTTTAATGCTTTTTTTTTCTCTCTCTCTCTCTCTCTCTCTCTCTCTCTCTCTCTCTCTTCACTCTAACATAAATCTTCAAACTTTTACTGGAAGTTTTTCCTAGCCAGAAATTGTGCTTTCAAAATTCAAGCAATGGACAATTTGTTTTTCTTAACAGGTTCCTGGTGGTAACATGCGTGATTCCTTTCTAGTAAATGGTGTTGCCTTTAAAAAGACATTTTCATATGCGGGTTTTGAGCAGCAGCCAAAGAAATTTGTAAATCCCAAGATACTTCTGCTAAACATTGAATTGGAACTGAAATCTGAGAAAGAAAATGCGGAAATAAGGTAAATTATTTGGGTTTATTTTCGATTTCTACACGGTCATCTAGATAAAGTGCTTATCTGGACATGTTCTTCCCATCTTCCGTAGACTTTCAGATCCATCACAGTACCAGTCAATTGTCGATGCAGAATGGAATATTATATATGACAAGTTGGATAAATGTGTACAGAGTGGGGCTAAGGTTGTTCTTTCGCGGCTGGCTATTGGTGATCTTGCCACACAGGTGTCTATTGCCCCAATTCTTAGTGCATCTATTGTTTTTTCATATACATTTGCTCTAACTCTAATTTATGCAGTAGGTGTCTTATAATATCTTTTACATATGATAAAAATTATCCTATCAGAAAGATCTTTTACAATTTTAATGAGCTTTTTCATACATTCTTAATTGGTAAACTCAGTTCATACTCCCTCACATTTAGTGAAGAACAGCATTTTTCTATATTTTATGCCTTTTCATTTATGGTTTTAAGTCAGTCATAATTTGATGAAAACTAGGTGATACTATGTATAAGTCCTGTGTACTTGGGCTATTGCCTATCCCTATTATCAATAAAACTTTGTTTACCAATAAAAAAAATTATGAAAACAATGGCTCTGAGGTCTCTACAGGAAGATTCTTCGGATTTACTGGGGTTTGTTTGACAGTATTTTGCAGATCGAGATATTTTCTGTGCTGGTCGTGTAACAGAAGAAGATTTGCAACGGGTTGCTGCTGCTACCGGTGGAACTGTGCAAACATCTGTCAACAACATTATTGATGAGGTCACTATTTTGCATTTTTCTTATTATCTTTTCCCTCTATTCTTAAGAATGAAGACAGTGGCTTGCTTATGTTGTTTGATATGTTGGTGGATAGCACTTCTAATGAGTATTGCTATTTGTTTGTCCTCAAGGTTCTTGGAACATGTGAGCTTTTTGAGGAAAGGCAAGTTGGAAATGAGAGGTTTAATATATTCTGTGGGTGTCCGTCGGGCCTTACAGCCACCATAGTTCTGCGTGGTGGAGCTGATCAGGTCTGTCAATTACATGAAAAAAGAACTACCGAGTTATTTGGTATCACAATGCTTGCACATATAGTTGACCTCCGATTTCTCTTGTCAGTTTATTGAGGAAGCTGAGCGGAGTTTACACGATGCAATAATGATTGTTCGGAGGGCTATGAAGAACTCCACTGTAGTTGCTGGGGGTGGTGCGATCGATGTATGGTTTTTAGAACAATTAACTAGACCTTAGTCAATTATATCAAGGATATTTTGATGATGCAAAATGTTTTTATTGGTGTCAGATGGAGTTAAGTCGATATCTTAGACAGCATGCTCGCACAATAGCTGGGAAATCTCAGCTTTTTATCAACTCTTATGCTAAAGCTCTTGAGGTACGTCGTTTTGGCATTGTGTGTGCCAGATATGAGAATAAACTTGCACATAAGTTGATTCAGAAATTGGGAATTGGTTTTGGTTGAAATGAATTGTTTAGTATTCTACAATGTGAGATCTCCATTTTTGCAAGACTCCTCCTCAAACTATGAGTTTAGAGTGAACAAAACCACTAAATTTTAAGTACTCCTAAATTAGTTTCCACTTGGTGATTTAGGGAAGAAAAGTAAAGAAATACAATATACTTTGTTTTTGGGTGAAATGGATTTTACAAAATCAGTGTTCTGAGGCATATCTTTTGCCTTTTTAATATATTGATTATATTATTACCGATAAAAAAAAAAGAGATTATATTACAGTTTTACCCAAAAAGATTGCTAGAAAAAAAAGATAACAATAGAATTTACCATAAAGAGAACAGAAGCGAAGGGGGGGGGGGGGTGTGTGTGGTGCTCACTATGTGCTCCCTTGCACTTGGTTTCTTGACTCCATGCCATATATAAGTGAAAACATAGTACAAGAATGGAGTTCGTATAACCTGTTATTAGTAAATTTCTATTTGTTAAAGACTCAATTATATAATTATTGAATTCCATTTGAAATCTATAATAAATAAGTTTGCCATTCATTTTGAAAACAGCATACACATTTTGCGCTTTTTAGCACGCTCAATTATGTGCAGTTTGCTTTGGGGGTGAAGATGTCAGAGTCATGGGACTGACTAAAATTAAGTTTATAACTAGGGCATGATAAAGAAAGGCCAATGAAAGCAAGCTTAAATAGCATGTGGTATGGGGTTTGGAGGGTTAAGTTGAGGTTTGAGCATGTGTGCCTACTACCATTCGGCATGAATTGGGAACACAGATTTCTTGGTATGTTGTCTGACTTACTAATGTTTGAGACCAGTCTTGCTGGACTAATTTTGTTAGGGGTTATTTTGATGATAAATTCTGGCATTATAGACATGCAAGCCATAATTTTCAGGAAGATATCTGTGTAGAAATTACCATTTTACAAACTGCACTTCTATCAAGTTTTTAACTGACTGAAGGAACATCTTTATAAAATATTTGTTATCTCTGAATTTAAAGGTCAATTCAATCACGAGAGTTTGGCGGAATATATATTTTTTAGAAGTAGAATTTGGGATAATATTGAATATGTTTTCTGTGTGTACTGAATGATAATATGTTTGTTAACTTTTGGCAATGTTAACTTTTGGCAATGGTTCTTGGACTAATTAGCATTGCCTTCTCCCCCTAAGTATTGCGTGAAGCGGTCACTAGTTTAATTGTGTGGTATTCCGATTCTAGTACTTGTTAAAAAAAGTGAATAAACGGTTACCTATTTGTATTGTTTATAAGAAGTATCAACTTAAGACATTTTATTGAGGGATGCTCCTCTGATGTTTACAGGTTATTCCACGGCAGTTGTGTGATAATGCTGGATTTGATGCAACGGATGTACTGAACAAATTAAGACAGAAACACGCACTTCAATCTGGTTGGCATCTTTCCATCGTAGATATTAGATATTTCCCTGCTTTCGTTTTTGGTTAAATAATGGTTGGTTACTGAAACATCCCTTTTTGTCTCCAAATATGGTCACCAGAATCAATTGGACTATTTGTTTTTTTTTTTTTTTTTTAATTTTTTATAAAAGAGGACAAAGCCTCAATGCTATTGTTAAACCCTCACTTATGGTAGAGGAATACCATGATAACAAACCAACAACTAGAATATACAGAGAACAAAAAGTAAAGTAAATAATCTAGCCATATTGGTGAGACGATATTAAAGTAAATAATCTAGCCATGTTACCCTAATATTATCCCAGAAAGACAGCACTCTCCCTGTCTGGCGAGACTATATTGGATGATTTCTGTCTTGCAGCATATGAGGTGGTTTTATGTTTGGTAGTAGTTTCAGAGTTTTTTTCCCCCTTTTACCAAATATTTCAAATCTTTAACAGGTGAAGGTGCAAATTATGGTGTGGATATCAATACTGGTGGAATTACCGATTCATTTGCTAATTTTGTCTGGGAGCCAGCAGTTGTGAAGGTATCTTTCTGTTTTAGGTCCTTTAACATGTTTATATGTTTGGATGAATAATGTCTTTGCTGACAATTTTATTCTTTTGGCCACTATGGTAACTGCTTAATTGCAGATTAATGCTATTAATGCTGCTACTGAGGCTGCCTGCCTTATTTTAAGCGTAGATGAGACGGTTAAAAACCCAAAGGTATTTTCATTTCTGGATTGTGGTTTGAAAGTGAAAACTAGTACCTTATTTCGTTATTTTTATTTTGGTTTTTTGAGGCTTTGTTTGTGAATTGAAAATGATAATATAACTTGATCAGTTAGGGTACATTGAATAATATGTCAGACTGTCACTTCTGGCTCAAAATAAATAGAAAGATGGAAAAATCCTGATGCACTCTTAAAAACACAAATTCCACATATTCACAAATACTTATTGATCTGAAAGACCAATTCCAAGAATCCACAGAAATATTTAGGGTAAGTTTGGTATGCAAAACGAGCAGTTCTATTCTTTTGTTTGGTGACAACACATGATATACTGATTGAAATCGAATTAAAATTCATAAAATACCCAAAGGCTACAGCCTTTTTTTTTTCCCAGAAAAACCCAACCTCCTTTTATAAATTAAAACCTGATTGTCAGTCAGCCGCAAAAACCTAGGCTATCCTCATTGTGCATGTGGGTGGTTGGATCACCCCCAAAATGGTTCAACCACTCTTGTGGGCCTTTATTGGTGGGTGACCACCAAAATTGGTTGGAGTACAGCCCCTAGGACTTTAAGAATTATTATTTTTCTAAAATAAACATTTGAAAAAATAATGGTATTTTTGAAAAAATCCTACTCCAATGCCCTAGGATTACGGGGCCCTATTTTGCGAGTTAGAAATACCCTTATTAGTTATTTGAAAAGTGTTAATCATATTATATATTGGCAAGCACTTTTTCTAGCTTGTCTTTAAGAATTCTTCATGATAAATGCTTGGAGGTGATGCAGGATAGTCTCAGTGGTCTTAGGTGTCTTGCCCTTTTTAATCATAAGGGCGGTTTAGGATGGGTAATAGAGATGAAGGGTACATTTGGTAAATGAGATGAGATGAGAAATTCTCATAACTTCTCATAATATCCTTTCCAAACATCACTCAAATACAAAATACTTTAATTTCAAATATTCAACTTTTTATATAATCATTACCTAATCATTATCCAAACACAAAAATCAATAGAATTTATACGAACTTTAAAACAAAACACAAAAACCAATACAACTTCAAAACAAAAATACTATTAAAAAACTATATTCAAATAATTTTTTTGACTTTATAATATTTTTATTGAACTTTTTCTCTCTCATTTCTCAAAATCCAATGAAATATCTTAACTCAAATTATTTCACTATTTACAGAATTATGAGATACTCCAATTATCCAAATGAGCCCTTAGTGATAAGGATTCAGGATCTGTGAGCATGTAACACTATTGATGGCTTGTTTTGTGCATGTAACACTCCGTTTCCCCAGGGTTGATGATAAAGTCAGTTTTAGAAATCTCGAGGAACTGGAGTGCTACTAACATTGACTTAAAACTCTTTCTTCTTAACGAAGCGCCATATTGTAAATATTTTATAAATAAATAAGTCAATCTTTATTAAATACCTAAAAATCCAAAAGAGAGTTTGCAGAAGCACTTATTATCAATAAAGTCTCATTTACTTAATGAAGAATAACTTATTAAACTGGAAATCATAAAACTGACGATGTCATAAGCTGTCTAGGCTTCTGCCTCGCCTCCTTGGGCCAAGACCGGTCCTGCAGCTTCATCCTCATAAAGATCCTCACTTGGGGAGGTTAAAACATATAAACGAGTCGAATACTTAATAAGCATCGTACAGTAAATATAATAAAGTATAAGGCTTTTTGAAAACATGCATACTTATAGTTACATACGTAAATAACATGAACATGATTTGTGCATGAAATGCATTAACTTGTCTTTCACTTGTCATAGGCTAGTACCCATTGTTGACCCCCATGAGTTAGGGTTAGCAAATCTAAGTAGATTCCGATTCTACTTGTGGCTGTGGGTTGTGGAATCCATACATAAGGAATACACATTGGGTGCACTACTAGCATGTACAACCTGGCTGTGAAGTTGATTACCTATAAAATATGCAAGTAGCTTCCGTAAATATCTAATTAATCACGTCCTTTTAAATTAAAACCGAAATACTAAAATATTGTATATTTACCTAAGCCTAAAATCCTCCAAACCCTAAAATACATTAAATAACCCATATTTCTATAAACATCAAGTCCTTTTAACCGTAAAATCACATTGACTCCATAATGTTGATGTTAAAATTGTAAATCTAGTGTTTTTGTGTCCTACTTTTTTCACAATGTTCTGTCAATTACCCTAAAAGTATTCTAACTTTTCATGGGCCCAAATCCTCATAAATTCGTATAGCCCACATAAACCCATAACTGAGAAGTTTTACACTCAATTATCTCCAATCCGTGGCACCCTCACTATCTACTTACCTCACATGCGAATTATCAGCTTGCTTGAGAGAGAGAGAGGAAGTGTTTAGCACCCATTCCTGTAGGTCAGGAAAGTTACGTACATTCATAACATAATACCCGGTAAAGAGATTCAATCTCATAAAATACCTTATCTATTAGATCCTAAAACTAACTTAGCATTTTGACTCTTTCATAACATAAAAACTGAAAAATGAAAGAAATGACATAAGCTAGTTCTAAGTGATACCAACACTGGTTAAAATGTCTAAATCATAAACTAGACCTCTGGAAATTTATTCTACTCTTGTCACTCATTCTCTTTATCCACGAAATGATCATCTGGGGATATTAAAACATAAAAACAGAGAAACAAACGAGTTGAAGATTCAGTAATAGCACATCATATTGTAAACGTAACTTAGTTTAACATTAGGCTTAATTTTTGAAAACACACATACATCGTCACACATATAACATATAGATCATTCATTAGTAACATAAGCGGAACCAAACATAATCATGGCAATACATGTAACATGGATGCATGAATGACTGACTCCATGCATTTCCTATCATTCGTACTTATCTTATTCATCTTGTCTTTAACTTACATAGTGGCTATCATAACATGTGTGCATTGTTTCAATTGTCGTTGATCATACATAATGTATCATAGCATAGGGAGAACCACGCTTGGGTCCGTGGTACCATCTAATGTATCATAACATGTAGTGAAACACGCTTGGGTCTGTGTTATTGCATGGCATATGGTAAACCATGCTTGAGTCCGTGGTACCGGCTAACGTATTAGAACATATAGTGAAATATGCTTGGGTCCGTGTTATCACATGGCATATGTTAAATCATGCTTGAGTCCGTGGCACCGCATATCATAACCTTTGGTGAAACACGCTTGGGTCCGTGTCACCTCAAAACATATTAGCTTTCATGTGATGGACTACGTTTGAGTCCGTGACTTGGACATCCACCCATAACTTAAGGCCAATCTTAAAGCTTACTTGTCATTCATGTGTTTTCTTTTTAACTTTCAGAATGCATGTGAACATGTTTGACTTCATGAAATTACATGGCATGACATACTCTTGTGCATGTTATAACATTAAACATGGCATATTAACATGAGTCTTACACAACATAGCATAGCATAGGCATGGCATAACATGATCTAAACATTACATGGCGTACATGTGATTTTCATAGCATCTCATCGATCTAACAATGATCCATATCAGCATAGCATGCATCTATTCACAAGCATATCTTTGTAATTTATCGAGGTCTGTGAAACGGGGCTAACTTTGAATCGGCTCGTAGTGTAGTAAAACATCACATTTTCATGCAAAATCTAAATATTTACAGCACACATAAAGGTATGATCATACCACTTACCTCTTAGCGCTGCTTCCACAATTTCACGTCGTAGCTCGTGACCTATATGTAGCACTAATCGTCACTAATGTTTCTAGAAAAATGTGTCGTAGCATTCTAGTTACTCAGAATCATCCATAGGGATAATTTAATAATTATTCAGTTATACTAAGATTAATAGATAGTAATGTTATTTAAAAGTCATACCTTATTCCTTGATTTTCTATTTAAAGTATAACATAATACTCATATTAAAATCCGACTAAATAGACAAAGGGGAATATTAACTAAAATAATAGGCTCAAATATTTTACTTTAAAATATACTTTAAATTCCTAGAACATTTTCTGGTAAAAATAAGTCTACGAATAATATATTTATTTAAGTAAAACCTTGGCCTACTTAAATTTCAGCCCAGCCCCAATTAAAGAAAACAACCCACTTAAAATCACTAAATCAGTTTCTGTAAACACAACCAGCCCAATTTAAACATCAAGCCCACAAGAAATCAAACCACTTAAACTATTATGATAGTTTCTGAAATATAATAAATCAAGCCCACCCAATTTAAACACAAGTCCAGTTAAAAACTAAGCCCAGCCCCAACAAAACTCGACCTAGTAAACAGGGCATTTTAGGAACGTTGAAGATATAAAGGAAATAAGGAAACTGGTTGTGAATTCATAGAACACAGAAGGGGCAGCATCATGCGATGGAAAAGGACTCAACTCACCGAGAGCGAAGGGAGATGCGACAGCGGCTCTGGGTGGCTGGGAGTGCCTAGGTGGTGAGTTCTGGGCAGTCTGGGTGGTGCTCCGACGTCCTTTACAGTGGTTGACGGTGGTAGAACGATATGTATAGGTCAATGAGTCACTGCCGAGAGAGAGAGAGAGAGAGAGAGAGAGAGAGAGAGAGAGAGAGAGACTTACTGACGGTGTCCTCTGGTGATTCCAGCGAGTTGGCTGACTTAGTATGAAGAGGGAGTTCTACGGTGGCTTCTGTGAAAGTGGTTTCTTGATTCTTTTGCTGTGTAGTTCTGGTTTGAAGTGTCGGAGAAACTTGATGTTGCTGGGGGTTTTGGCTGCAGGATATAGTGGGTTTTGATGAAGAGGACAAAAGGGGATTTTATGGGAGGGTTTTTGACGTGAGAGTTGGTTACTTATTAGGAAACTATTCAAACTAGGAAATCGAACAGAGGGATATACGGGGTGAAGATAGTGGAAGAAACCCAATCAACTAAAATCAATATTTTAAAACTAATCTTATAAAATATTTACTAAAATAATAATTCTAAGCCCTAATTTAGGACCCGTATGTTTTCATTGTGGAGAGGAATGATGCGGATTGTTGGTGCCCGACTGGGTTGCTCCTCTGTGGTGCTAGTATGGTGATAGTGGGAGCTGAGAGGGCAGAAGAGAGAAAAACGTGAGAGAAACTGAGACATAGAGGGGCTTGATGTAGGGAGAAAACAGAGAGATTACCGAGAGACGGACAACATCGATGGAGGCTTACGGTGTTGATGTTTTGCCGTGCTTGGAGGAAAGTGCTGTGCTCTGTTTTTCTTGCTTAAAACAGGGGCTGTGTCGATCTCACGAGGAGCTAGTTTTGGTCTTTATATGAAGGGTGGTGCAGGATGGCAGCAATGTGGAGGAGGTTGGCAGTGGGGCTATCCCATGGTGGTGCAGTGGCTGTGTGGTTTCCGAAACTAGGAGGGGCTTCATTGAGTGTGGCGGATTTTGCATGGAACAGTGGTTCTCGGCAGCTTGCAGGCTTATCGCATATGGCCCATTAAAAATCCAATAGCCCATAAATTAATAGCTCGTGGGCTATCCCAATATGGCCCATTAGAACTATTTTAAGCCCAATAAATCATCTATATTTCATCCCTAATAATATTGGATTGGGTCGTTAAAATGAGACGTGAGCAATTTCAGAAATGCCTAGGAAAGAGGAATCCTTGAGTGGAAGAAACGAAAAAGTTAAAAGAATGGAAGAAGTGGAAAGGCAATAGATAGAGAACTTGGACATCCCAGTCTTCTAATTCAATAAGGGTCATCTTTCAACTCAACTCGGCCCGTGGATCTAAACGGTGCCTGAAGCTTATTATCGTGTTTATGCCAAGCGATTCAGGTCTTAAAATTGGTATTGTTGCAGATACGATGATGATGATGCTGTCTTCTCATTTGTGAGTCAACATGGAGAGTTCTCAAGCAGATGGAGAGAGTGAGTTGTACTCTTGTGTATAGGCGGCAGATGATGAATCTAAAAAAGATAAAATTGGTGGGTCAACAGAGATGGGCAAAACCTCATCCCAATCTGGCAGTGTACTCTCCACCTGATGGACGTAGACACGAGCTATTACAAGGCTTCAGGCATTGTGAGCCAGGAGATAATAGGTGTTTCAATCCCCTTGTCCCTTTTTGGCATCTTTGCCACGGATGAATAGGGCGGCTTACGGTAGAGTAGCAAATTCTGACAGGGTGGACAGACTGGATGAGTTGACTATGATGCTAAGAATGGGGACGAAAGTGGTTTTGGGGTCTGTTCCTTGTCTTTGCCTGAGACTAAAGAGTGGTTACAGTTTATATTGGTGCACTGGGGATGGAACATTAGTGATGAATGGTCTTGAGATAGAAGTAGTGGATTGATGGCATGACCTGGATAAGGTGTCCGCCGTTCTTAGGCTTGGTTGTGTATGATGAAGCAGACAATAGATGTAGGGAGATGGAAACTTATTCTAAAGAGCATTTCCCTTTTCAGACAATGCTTTTGGGATACTTTGGAGCAATCCATTGGATATCTTCCTCAAATTGGGCGGCTCAGAAAGCAATGGAAATCCAACAATGAGGAGTTATCGGGTGTGGGGTTTGAAATGCAAATGATGGCCAAACACAGCCAGAGAAAAGAATGGAGAGTTGAATAGGCCTAAATGGTGTGCATAAACTGACTCTCATGGCGGCAGTTGTAGTCATAGTAGAGGTAAGGGGAGGGTGAAGTCTATTTCTATATGATGCCTAAGTTGCTGTCTTAAAATATTAGTAGGGCAAATGATGCGAGCAAGTGGCCATAATTAAAAATTTATTTTGACGAGGGTTGGTAGATGTTATTTGCTTACAAGAGACTAAGATGGAAGCCATTACAAAAAGATGGTTAAGAAGATTGTGAGGATATACACAAATGGATAGGAGCCACATGGCCTCTAGAGGGTGCTTCGGGAGGAATTCTGTTGATGTGGGGTCAAAGGATGGTAGAGAAAGTGGAGGGCTATATGGGGGACTATATAATTGCTTGCTTTTTTCGAAATGTGTGCGGCAGTTTTTCATCAGGTGTATGCAGCAGTCTATGGGCCACGTGATTGTAAAAGGTTGCTCTTATTAGAGGAATTGGCTGGTCTTAGTAGTTGGTAGGGGACATACTGTGATATTGGAGGTAATTTCAACGTAATGTGCTTCCCCGTGAGAGATAGAAAGGCTGTGGAGGGCGTTTTCAGAGTTGTTTTTTGAGCAAGAACTCTTGGATATTCCGTTAGTTTGCTGATAAACGTGTCTACTAATTGGCACTCTCCTTGGATATTCCATTAGTTTACAGATAAATGTATCTACTAATTGCTGACTTTGCTCGGATTATGTTCCATTATGTTGGATGGCAGTGGCATTCATGGTGGCCGAAGATATTTCAAGTTTGACAATGTGGTTAAAAACTGAACATTTTACCCACAAGGTTAAACAGTGGTCACTTATTACTTTAAGGTTAATCAAGTTATGTTGGACAGCGATGGCATTAACTTATGTTTTGGCACGAGAACATTAAGGTGCTAAAAGATCTGAAAGGTGCATTAGCAATACCTCTAGTATTTTTGCCCCACTCAAAATTATGGCCAATCTAGCGAGATCTTTTGTTCTACTGTTAGCTTGCTTCTAATGTACATGTATTAATTTTTTAGTGCATTGATTATATTTCCTCCCAAGACGTAGTGCACATATGACGTTCAGCATTTTTTATATTATGCTTGTTTTCTTTTCTATGATGCAGTCGGAGAGTGCACAGGGAGAAGCTGCTGCTAGTGCAATGGGTGGTAGAGGACGTGGAGGTGCTTTTCCTGGTCGCGGACGTGGTATGCGACGTCGATGAGCACTTAAGACTTTAAAATTTGGAAAGTATGAATTCTTACCTATTTTGAAATGTGAAACTTGTGGCCCTTTTTTTTTTTTTTGGCTTTCAACTATCAACTTTCTGGGTCGAGTAGTTTGGAAGGAGATGAGCCTCCTGTCAGGAGCGGCACATTGTAGTTGAAATCAATTCCATATGTTTGAACAACTTCCTTCTATTTTGTTTTTTTGGAATTAGAAAAGTTGGTATCTATTTTGGGAATCTAATTTTTGTGTTTCTTGTATTACTTTTTTCGGTTGCTGGGGAATAAGTGTTGAATACTTTTGTGGCTTGTTGCTTTCGTTCGTTGTGTTGGAGCGATGTATGGAGTTCTAAAATCAATTCTCTGAAATTCTCTGCCTAAATTTGATGATGCGTTGAGCCGTTGGCCTTGGCAGTGATTTTTTTTTCTTTGATAACAAGACAATCATTCATTCACATCAAAAGAGTCCTTACAAAAAGAATTTTTATCAAGCCAAATAGCTTGACTTACAAAAGAAGGACATGAATCTCACCACATCACAATGTTATCAACTTTCCTTGCATATCTAGTCAATAGATGGGCCGCTCCATTGCCCAACCGATTAACATGCTCAAGTCTTGCTTCTTCAAAACCATGCATAACCCTGCGAATATCTTATAGAATAAGACCAAATTCTATTAGAACCTCAGAATTTTCATTCAAAGTGTTGACAAGTATCAAACAATTAGATTCTAACAAGACTTTTGGAACACTCCATTGAGTACACAGCTGCAGTCCTCTCAACAAAGCAATAGCCTCAATAAATTCAGCAGAGGAAACCTCCATTTCCACTTTATTAACAGCTACTACAACATCCTCATTATGATATCTCAAAATCACCCCATCCCCAGTAGAAAAATTGTCACAAAAATAAGTCTCATCAACATTTAATTTCAAATATCCTGGTGGAGGGGGATTCCAACGAACAACTTTATTTATCTTTTTATCAAACACAGTAAAAACCTGCACCTTTTTATACTCTTGCTATAAAGAAAGAGCGTTATTAACAACAATATTAGTATGCAGTGAAACATCTTCATAAATAAATTTGTTCCTTCTATTCCAGAGCCCCCAAGCAACTACTAGAAATCTGGCCTACAAGTCATTTGAACCTCTATCTCGAGCCAAATTTGCCAACTCCCAAAAAGAGAAATCAGAACTGAGTTCACCCCAATTAGAGCAATATTCCACCCACACGTCTCACATCATGACAATAAAATAAGGCATGAGCAGTATCTTCACTACAATGATCACGCAGTACACATTTATCAACCTCTAGCACATGTTCTCTTTAAATTCATGAAACTTGATAGTTTTTCGTGACAGGCCCTCCATGCAAAGATCTTAATTTTTTTCAGGATTTTCAGGTGCCACAAACATTTCCAAAAAACTGATTTTGTTCTTTCCCTTGAATGTTGCCCCATTTCTTGAGATACACTTTGTTGTAGCACTCTGTAAGCACTCTTAACTGGATATATTCCATTTTTCTCATGAACCCAAAACAAAGAATCTTTTGAATTTATAGAAATTTTCAATTGCAGAATTTTTTGAATCACATTTGGATTGAATAGAGCTCTTAAAACTTGAATATTCCACCAACCCGTATACTCATCTATTAATGAAGGGACTTTTAGATCTTCCTCAATCTCTGAATGATTGAAATTCAAAACATAATCTGGAATCCATGGGTCTTTAAAAACTTCAACAGATTTGCCATTCTCCACTCTCCACCTACAACCTCTTTTCAAACCTTTGAGAGCTTCCCAAATTCCCTTCCACACATATGAAGAATTAAAACGTATTTTGGCCTCAAACAAACTTGTATTAGGGAAATATTTGGCTTTAAAAATACGATGCACTAAATAACTCTCATTTCTTAGAAGCCTCCAACCTTGTTTAGCTAAAAGAGCTAAGTTAAAAAGATGTAAATCTTTAAAACCCATCCCTCTAAATTTTGAATTGCTAAGCTTCTCCCAACTTACCCAATGAATTTTATTCCCCTGCACCTGGTTGCCCCACCAAAAGTTAGCCATCATTATCTCTAGCTTCTTACACAAAGACTTTGGGAACAAAAAACAGCTCATAGCATACGTAGGAATAGACATTGCTACGACCTTAATGAGGAACTCTCTTCCCCCTTGTGATAATAAGTTACCTTTCCACAGTTATAGTTTCTGCCAAACTTTGTTTTTGATACCAGAGAAAGCTTGTTTTTTTGACCTCCCAACTGTAGGTGGTAGACCAAAATACTTTTCATATTGCTGTGTATGACTACCTCCCCATAGTTGCATAATATCAGCCTTCAACTCTTCACTCACATTCCTACTAAAAACCATGAAAGTCTTTTCTTTATTAATACATTGCCCCGAAGCTCTTTCATATTTGTTCAATAAAATCTGGATCTTTTCATTAGTGACTACATCAGCTTGACAAAAGATAAGGCTATCATCCACAAATAACAAAGTGATTCACTCTAGGGGCTCCTCTACAAATCTGTACACCTTTGATTCCTTCCTTACCAGCAGAATTTTTTAACAAAGAGATAAGACATTCAGTACATAAGAGGAACAGATAAGGAGATAAATGATCTCCTTGTCTGATTCCCCTACTCGGAATCATAGGACCTTTGGGGCTGCCATTAACCAACACTGAAAAGGAAACTGTTCTCACACACTTCATTACCAAATTAATAAAGTTGCTATCAAAACCAAGTGACTCCATAGTTTTTTTTTTTTTTCCAAAAACACCCATTCCACCCTATCATAGGCTTTGCTCATGTCTAGTTTAAGAGATAAACCTTTATTCCCATGTCTCTTCATTCTCAAAAAATGCAAAAGCTCATAAGCAATAAGCACATTATCAGTAATCTGTCTACCCGGAACAAAAGCACATTGAGTATCAGAGATTACATCTGGTAAAACTTTCTTAAGTCTATTTGCAATGATTTTTGATAAAATCTTATAAAGTACAATACAAAGCCTAATAGGTCTAAAGTCTGCCACTTGTGAAGGAGATGCTTTCTTAGGAATAAGGGTAATAAAAGTGTGATTCAAATCGTTAGAAAACTCTCCAGAATTCAAAGCTAATAGCAAAGCATCAGTAACAAATTTACCTATCACATGCCAATACTTCAAGAAGAAAATAGGAGACATTCCATCTGGTCTGGGAGCTTTTGAAGGGTGCATTTTTTTGAGTGCGTCCTCCACTTTCTTAGCCACATAAGGTTTTGTAAGCTCCACATTCATCTAAGTAGTTACTTTCATGTCAATACCCGATAAAACCTCCTCCATCTCCACTCGATCAACAATTGAAAAAAGTTTCTGAAAATAACCAGTAATTAACTCATCCATCTGAGCCCCATTTGTCCAATTTCCAGAATCATCTTGCAACTGAACAATAGTATTTTTCCTTCTTCGAGCAGAAGCCTTTGAATGGAAATACTTGGAATTACAATCCCCCTCCCTAAGCCACATTACTCGAGACCGCTGTTTCCACATTAACTCATCCCTTTCAAGCCATTTCTCAACATCTTCACGGGCTTGATTAATCTCAGCTAGAAAAAACCCACTTGGATCACTTTCTTGCAGACTGTTAAGCTTCATCTTGGCAGTAGCTAATTCATGCTGAACATGACCAAAAGATGTTCCACTTTCCCAAGTCCTCAGCACAGGTAGAAATACAGCCCATAATACGACTCAAAGAAGATGAATCCTCTACTCGCCTCCAAACATTCTCAATTATAGATGAACATGTTTTCTCCCCAACCCACATGGCTTCAAACCTGAACAACTTCTTACCCTTTCTCCTAATTAAAACCCCATTAGTATCTAACCACAAAGGGATATGGTTAGAATAAGCTGCCACTCCATGCTGAACTCTAAGATTTGGATAAAGATCACACCATAAAGAATTAGCAAGAAATCTATCCAATCTCTCCCTAATCAGCCCAGCCCCCTCCCTTCTATTACTCTAGGTAAAACGAGTCCCAACAAACCCTAAATCTCTAAGCTCACATTCTTCCATCACCTCCCTAAACTCCCTTAGCTGAGTATTACTTCGGAAACTCCCTCCACACTTCTTAGAATGATCCAAGATTTCATTGAAATCCCCAAACACTAGCCAATGTAGAGTAACCCCACGACCCAGTGCTTTTAACACCCTCCATACTTCCACTCTCATATTTATGTCAGGATGACCATATACCCCTGTTAACAAACACTTTCCCCCATTACAATCAGTAACAACTGCATGAATATGGTTTTTAGTGTAATTAACAATAGACAATTTCAAGTCATTCTTCTAGAATAGAACCAAACCACCACTATGCCCCACACAATCAACACCAAAGCAATTTCGAAAACCCAATTTAAACTTGCACAACTCCAATTGTCTAGACTTCATTTTCATTTCTTGCAATAAAAGGTCGGGATCTTCTTTCGTGATTAAATCACGAAGTGTACGAATACTCCCATGGATTTTAGTTGTACGGTTATCGAGGTTTTCTAATAGAGAACGGAACACCCATGGATCTGATCCTCGAAGCATCTGGATCTGGCACTCACATGAAATACACATGAAATAATGTAATAGAAATATTGATAAGAGAACATCAATTGCAGAGTTGACACATGCTTGACTTTCATTGATCATATATTATTTGTGAGAACTATTTCTACGATATTGAACGGAAGAGAAATGTTACAAAGAAGTCTTATACCATATACTAAGTAACTAACATTTGATTTATTATTTTTGTCATTTTATTTAGATATTTAAGCTTTAAGATAAGACAAAAATGATAAATTACGTATTGACTGTGGATGTGTGATGTAAGCTTTTATATAGAATTTCTGACAAAATAAATTTCAGATATTAGAAAATATTCTATTTTGATCGAATTAATTTTTTATATGCCACTAAGACTGTTGACTCCATGGTCTTTGGATTACTCACATTGATTTGACATGAATTACGACGTGGTTTTGAACTTGAAAATGGATTTGCTCGATATTTTCAATATTAGTAATATAAGGATTTATGGATATACAAGGATTAGAATTCTTATTAGTCGGTAGGAACAAGGAAGGTTACCTCTCTGGTTGGGAAAACACTTGTATACTGCCCTCAAATGACTGCTCAAAGTTACCGTTGTTTTTATTTTTTAATTTTTACTTAGTAATTAAGGAAATGATTTTAAGTGTATTGGTGTATTTTTTTTAAAAAGATTTAAATATATTAAAAAAATGTGAAAAAAGAATATTTAAACAAGTTTTCATTTTACCTACGCCTTCATTTTTTGGATGATGTTACTCTGCCCTCTTCTCTTCTCCTTCTCATTCTCTAAGCTCGTGAAGAACTTCTCATAGTTGTCGTGGGTAACAACTAGTAGTTGTGACTTCGGGTGACATTGTAATAGGTCTTTGAATTTAATGACTCGTGGCCACAACAATGGGTCATACCTGCCCACAAATGTGTCTCCCAACCCCTCGCTTGAGATTTAATAGTAACACTCGAACAGACTTTAAGATTATTTGTGACGCCCTCAGCCCCCACTTGAGATTGAAGGGTGATTGAAACGTCGGGACATGTAACATAAGGCTACATACCCTTCGTACATGACAGTTAAGATGCAATGCACCTATTGATCTAACATTATGCATATCGCAGCGGAAAATTCCACTTAGGTCAAATAGAATAAGATAGATATCATGGTACTGGAGCACATAAATTCCAAAACATAAGTTTTCCATAAAAGCCATCAAAAGACTTAATTTTTCCCAAATAAATTCTCAAAAACATGGGACCATTACATTGAGTGTTATCAAAACAAATCATCCATCAAAATGGTCCTCATAACAAAAGTCCTTCAATGAGGCCGATCCTACTTGGCCTTGTCCTGATTCAATAATTTCCTCAATTGCTAAAAAATCTGCAACACTTCAGTAATGAATTGGTCAGCGGCTTCCCACCTTTCCAAAATAGACGGCTCTAGAGAGATATCGAGTCTCTTTGGAGTCTTGTTAGGGACCTGAGGAGCTGGTCTCTTGCGTTTTTCCATTCTATCCTCTTCGGTTCCTATCACAATTTCTACCATTCCGGATGGAGAAATAGTAGTGGAAACTAACACAGTGAGATTTTGAGAAATCTTAGTTAGTAAATAGATAACATGTAACATATATTGCAAACATGTATAAGCAAACTCAAAAAGAATGCATGGACATGAAACTTTATTTATGCATGTGACTTTTGAAAATACCACGTGCATTAGAACTTTCATAACCTTTTTCTTTTCATAAAATATCTTTTCATCATGTCATTCTTGTTCATTAAAACATATATGTGAGCTCGAATTCTTGTTCATAAAACAACATAGCATAGCATGACTTGGAGCTCAAGGCCTTAATCTTTGACTTTTAACATATAAATGGATTCCTCATGGATTCTCTATGCACCGTTTGTTCCCTGCTAGTTACCTCATCAATCATTGGCCTACTTTGACCAAGATGACTACGTCTTACTTTTAATAATTATTATTACGGTAGTTTGCTTTTTGCCTTCACCGTAGGGCACCCACTAGCCTTAAGTGCAACCCCGCTTTGGTATCCTTTTCTTTTAGGAACCATTTGAAGTCCGCCAACTATATGACTCACTCAAAAATGAGTAGCACTAAGGCTATCCCAAGTGCAGGAGGATGTCGTGTAATAATTAGGAATAAATTCCTAGATCGTCTCCTCGGGAAAAGTTACTTAAAAATCAAATTCGTTGAAAATGGTGAAAAACTTCACAAAGAGAAAATAAAAATGATGGTATGTGCAATGGATGGAAAAGGTTACTAGTCATGGACTAGATTCATATTTTGAGATTTTGATTGTCGGATTGGAATGTAAAGGACTAATAGATTAAACTCAAAACTTAATAAAACTAAATTAAGAATTAAACTAGATTAGAAAGTAATTGACAAAACATGCACTGAAAATTGAAAAGCCCTAAAATCAATGTTCTAGGGTTCATCATTGTATTCAAATCACAAATTCTCAAATTAAACCATAGCAATTGTAATCACTATTAAAATGAAAGCTTAACGAAACGAGAAAAATAAATAACATGAACTAAATGAATAACAAATAAATTACTCAAACTTCTAAATAAAAAATCTCCAAAATAATCCAGAAACTTAAAACTGAAATGAAATAGCAAGTAAGGAATTAAAAAGATCAAGCCAATTTGAATGGAGATGAAGATTCGAAGTGGTGGAGGCTGAGCTGCAGTAGCAATTGGACCCCTCAAGGAGTTCTTCAATCTGTTGCAGTGTAAGTGAATGATCCTGAAGAATTCGTGTTGCTGCGTGAATGATCGCTTGTGTGAATCCTCCTCTTCAAATCCGAATGAAAATCAATGGAAAAATAAATTCTAAGTGTTCATCTAATCAAAACAGTGTTTTCTAGGCCAAGAGTCGGCCATAAGATGTAACAAATCATATATATACTCTGACGGCGGAATAAAACCCTGGATCTGTAAAATACGATGTCCGCTCGAGCAGAGTGTCGAGTGGACATCGAGCGTTCAACTCTGCCTAAGTTCGCTTGGGCAGAGTGTTGAGCAAACATCGAGCGTTCAACTCTGCCTGACTTTGCTCGAGCGGAGGTATTCGGCTGCTCGAGCGATCTCCTTTCCCGCAACCCGCTCGAGCTCACTGTCGAGCGGCAGTCGAGAGTTTGAATCTGCCTGAATTCACTCGAGCGGCCAAAAGCTGCCGCTCGAGCGATATGGACCAGAATCCACAGTAATCAATAATTGGTAAAATTTAAGCAGAAATTCATGCTTTTAATCAATTAAAATCACAATTTTGATTTATTCATTTTTCCATATAAAACCAATGATAAAGAAATGAAAGAATTAAGATATATTGGTTCTAAAAGTATTAAGATATGCAATAACTCAGCTCAATCACACTCCCCAACTAGCAATTTGCTAATCCTTGAGCAAAATAGTGAAAATTAATTGAGATGAATATTGCATAAAGATCGAAATTCAAATAGAAATAATCGAACACAATTCTGAATTCTCACAAAAGTGACACGTTACTACTTAACCCCCAAGGGTTATACCCACTAAGACTATCTCAACAATCTTTCACATATAATTAAGGCAAATGTCTCAGAACTCAAATGTGTGTGTGGAGCTAAACTGGTTGTGTGTTCCTCATTACTAGCCATGATTTGTCATAGGATTTTTCAACCTTAAGATTAATCATTGTTGATTCTAACTACCTCAAAGCCCAAGGGACTAGCAGTTTTCACGCCAGCTCTGTTTTTAAAGGTTAGACACTCAACCCCCAAAGTCTTGGGTAACTGTTTCTAGCCCTTTTACTTAGGAAAGTTCACTAGGTCGCCTTTATTCCTTTTTTCTCTTTTTTTTTTCAAATCCTTTTTCTTTTCCTTTTTTTTTTTGGCATGGCTCGGTAGTCCTGCAGTTTACTTCTCCAGTGTTAAATCAATGAATGGTAAATAAGGAACACTACAAGCGTAAGCATGTGCAAAATGTCCTTCAAACTTTGCCTTTCGTTCTACAAAAATCTTATCAAGTTTCATCTCAATAGGTATAACATCCCGGTGTTTCAAGCCACACATCAACAAAATATGATGCATCAAAAATCATGCGCTATGTTTTAGCTTGAAAATAAATATTCACAAATGATCCCGCTCAACTACTCCACCAAGATGCTCAAATTCCACCAAGATGCTCAATCATAAATGTATCAATGGACATCATGTTATTTTTTTATTTTTATTTTTATTTATATATATATATCTTTTAAAACTGTGCACACATGCTACCCCCCAATTAGTGAGAGACATAGTCCTCAATGAATTGAACGAAAGAAAACAAAGTGCATAGAACTAAGCAAGCAAAATAAACAATCAATATGAAATATAAAATCAAAGCAAAATAACCAATAAAAAAAAATGCAAGTAAAGAAAACTGCAAAGAAGGAAAAGCAAATCAAAACACTTCCCTGGTGTCTTGCACAAGCAAGATCTCTTCATGTGGATCAAAGACCTTCAGAAATGACTTTAGACGTTGTCCGTTGACAGTGAAGCTATTACCATTCTTCGGATTGACAATGTCTACCGCGCCATGAGGATGAACGGTCTTTACAATGTACGGCCCACTCCATCGGGATTTCAACTTACCAGGAAAAATATGCAAGCGAGAGTTGTAAAGGAGAACTTCCTGGCCAAGTGTGAAATGCTTTGGATGAATTTTCTGATCATGTAGAATTTTCATGCGTTCCTTTGCCAGCTAAGCGTTGTCATAAGCATTCAGATGAACTTCATCCAATTCATTGATCTGCAATTTTCTCAACCCTGAAGCTTCATCAAGTGACATGTTAACATGTTTTATGGCCCAAAGAGCTTGATGCTGAATATCAACAGGTAAATGACAAGTTTTACCATAAACTAATCGATAAGGAGACATCCCTAGATTTGTTTTAAAAGCTGTCCTATAAGCCCACAAAGCATGAAGAAGCTTAATTGACCAATCTTTCCTATTAGGCCTGATAGTTTTCTCTAAAATAATTTTATCTCTCTGTTTGCCAATTCAGCTTGCTCATTTGTTTGAGGGTGATAAGGGGTAGAAACTCTGTGTGTGATACCATATTTCTTTACAAGTGTAGAAAATGGTTTGTTGCAAAAATGAGAACCCCCATCACTTATAATAACTTTTGGCATGCCAAAACGAGCAAACAAAGATTGCAAAAATTTTAGGACAACACGATGGTCATTTGTTTTGCAAGCAATGGCCTCCACCCATTTTGAAACATAATTCATAGCTAATAGAATATATGTGTTTCCAAAAGAAACCGAAAAAGGTCCCATGAAGTCTATTCCCCAACAATCAAAAATTTCTAAAGTAAGAATAGGGGAAATAGACATCATGTTTCTTTTGCTAATGGATCCCAATTTTTGACAAGGCTCACAAGCCTTGCAAAAATTATAAGCATATTTAAACATGAAAGGCTAGTAAAAACCACTTTGCAAAATTTTTGAAACTGTTTTCTTTGCTGAAAAATGACCACCACATGCACCCATATGACAAAATCTCAACACCGAAGAAAACTCATCATCAGGAATGCATCTTCGAATCAATTGGTCCGAACAATATTTAAGAAGATATGGATCATCAAAGTAAAAGTGTTGTACCTCAGAGAGAAATCGACGCTTATCTGGGTGGACCATTCAGAAGACGTTCGCTCAGTCACCAGATAATTGACTATGTCAGCATACCAGGGAGCTCTATCAACCACAAACAGCTGCTCATCCGGGAAACTATCATCAAGAGGAAGGCTGACATTTGAAGAAGGAGATGATGACAATCTAAAGAGGTGGTTTGCTACCACGTTTTCAACTCCTTTCTTGTCCTTAATGTTGATGTTGAACTCTTGAAGTAATAGAATCCAGCGAATCAAGCATGGTTTTGCATCTTTCTTAGCCAACAAATACTTAAGAGCAGAGTGGTCAGTGAAAATAGTAACAGGAGAACCAAGAATATAAGTCCGAAATTTATCAAGTGCAAAAACCACTGCAAGCAATTCTTTTTCAGTAGTGGTATAATTTTTCTGGGCATCATTCAAGGTTCTACTGGCATAATAAATCACAAATGGTCTATTATCTACACGCTGCCCCAAAACAGCTCCTAAGGCATAATCACTAGCATCTGTCATGATTTCAAAGGGAAAAGGTCCCACTGTGGGGGTTGCACAATAGGAGCAGTGGTAAGTGACTTTTTAAGGGTATCAAAAACTTTTTGGCACTCATCAGTCCAAACAAATTCAATATCATTTTGTAAAAGAGTGTACAAAGGTTTTTCAATAGAACTAAACCCTTGAATAAACTGCCTATAAAAGCCAGCATGATCAAGAAAAGAACGAATATCCTTAACCGTCTTAGGGATAGGAAGTTTAGATATTAATTCAATTTTAGCCTTGTCAACCTTTATACCCTTAGAAGAAACAATATGTCCCAATACAATGCCCTGAGTAACCATAAATTGGCATTTCTCCCAATTAAGTAAAAGATTTTTCTCCTCACATCTCTGGAGAACACGTGCCAAATTATGCAAACAATTGGCAAAAGATTTTCCAAAAACAGAGAAGTCATCCATGAATATTTCACAAATATCATCAATCATGTCAGAAAAAATACTTATCATGCATCTCTGAAAAGTAGCTGGAGCATTACACAAACCAAAATGCATTTTAGTAAAAGCAAAAGTGCCAAAAGGACAGGTGAAAGTGGTTTTCTCCTGATCCTCAGGCTCTACAGCAATTTGATAATAACCAGAATAGCCATCCAAGAAACAATAATATGCATTACCAGCTACTCTTTCTAAAATTTGATCCAAGAATGGTAAAGGAAAATGATCATTCCTACTGGCTGAATTAAGTTTTCTATAATCAATGCACATTTTCCAGCCAATAACCATTCTAGTTGGAATCAACTCATTTTTATCATTTTTGACAATAGTCAAACTAGATTTTTTTGGTACCACTTGAGTTGGACTTACACCCACTTACTGTCTGAGATGAGATAAATGATACCCACTGCGAGTAGCTTAAGCACCTCCTCTTTCACAACTTCCTTCATGGTAGGATTGAACCTACGTTGAGCATCACGAACCGGTCTAGCATCGTCTTCAAGATGGATTCTGTGGGTACATACAGCGGCATCAATACCTTTGATGTCAGCTATTGTCCAACCAATTGCGCTTTGATGTTTTTTTAATACTTCAATCAACTGGGCTTCATCCTTCTGATTTAGCTTTGAGGAAATCACCACTGGGAAAGTGCCTTCTTCAAGACCAAGAAACACATACTTTAAATCTTGAGGCAGTGGTTTCAGCTCCAACTGGGGAACTTCTTCCTCTGAAGATTTAAGCATGTCTGGTGGTGGTAGAGCTTCAAACTGGGGTTTCCATTTTGCTCCCGCAAATTGTACTTCAAGTGGTAAAGAAAAATCTACAAAACAATCAAAAAGATCAAAGTCATCTTCATTGATATGATCAATTTTCTCATCAAGTAAAAATTCAGGTGTTTGAAAAATATAATCATCATCAGAGAAGGGAGAAGTTGAGCAAATAAACTCTGTTAGTGTCAAACTCTCCACAGCATTCAAATCACTTGTATCATCAAAATGTGCTGGCATCTTGTAAGCATTGAAAACGTTCAACTCAAGTGCCATGTTCCCAAAGGTAAGCTTCAAAACTCCACCTGGACCAACACGTCCTCTACAATACCCCTCGGTACCTTAATTGATCTGTCAGCCAATTGTAGCATGATGGAAGTCTTTTTCAGCTCACCCAATCCCAACTGCTCATATACTGAGAAAGGTAGTAAGTTTACACTACTCCCCAAATCAAGTAAGGCTCTCCCAATGTGTGATTCACCGATCATAATAGAAATGTTGGGGGAGCCGGGATCTCCAAACTTCTGAGGAGTCTCACTCAATATCAATGCACTAACTTGCTCCCGTAGGAAAGCTTTCTTCTTTACATTCAACTTTCTATTCACTGTGCACAAGTCCTTTAAAAATTTTGCATATGAAGGCACTTGTTGTATGGCATCCAAGTGTGGAATATCGATCTTCACTTGGTTGAAAATCTCTTGAATCTCCGTGTGGTATTTGTTCTTTTGGCCAGCTGCCAATCTCTGAGGATAGGGAACCACAGGTTGATATCCCTTACTAGTCTCAGCATTTGCACTCACAGGCTTCTTCAGCTCTGGTCTCACTACCTCTGGTTCTTTCTCAATTTCATCAGTCTCCGTTACATCTTCAGGTGTAGGAGCAACTACCTGTGTGTCCATAGGCATCTCTGGTTGGGGAACTTCCTTCCCACTTCTCAAAGTAAGAACTGCCTTCGCTGTCTCAATAACATCCCCTGAGACATTATACACTTGCTGTTGTTGTTGCCTATATACTTGAAGATTAGGTTGAGGCTGTGCTGGAAATTTTCCTTTCTCTAGGGTGCTCAAGGTCGTGCTCATTTTATTAATAATGCCTCGCAACTCATTTATGGCTTGAGTGTTCTGATTATTTGTGGTGGCCTGAATCTGCATGAATTGCTGAAGCGTATTGGCCATCTGTGCCATACTGTCATCTAGAGTCTTCTTTGCAGATGATGAAGGCTGAGAACTCTGTGCAGCTACATGAGGCTGAAATCCAGGAGTAGCTACAAAAGGATAGCTCTGAGGACTCTGATATGGCGGAAACTGGTGCTGAGGAGCACCCTGATGAAATGACTGCTGCTGAGGTGGTGGGGAACGACCAGGCTGATCATTTCTCCATGAAAAATTTGGGTGATTCCTCCACCCCGGATTATATGTGTTGGAGAAAGGCTAATTCTGTGCTTTATTAACCCAGTTAGCTGATTGCATTTGCTCAGACCCACTTTCTTGAAATACTGGCATAATCGGGATCAGCACATATAGAACATGCCTCTACTACTTTCACAGCCTTCATTTTTTCATTTCCATGACCTCTAGTCTTCTAGTCAATGCAGCTATTTGGGCTTTGATTGGTGCAAAACTGCAAATGCACAGTATCGTAGTTTTATAATAAAGTGATAAGAAGAGTATCGTCCTCAGGGATTGGTACCTTACTTTTGCCAAATACCAAAATTGTACTAATCTTGATTTTATCTAGAGGAATCACTAAGATTTTTGTAGTTGCAATTTAAACTAAGATCAACTCAAAACAAAATACGCAAAGGAAATAAAACTGACGTTCGAAGATCAAATTAATGGGAAAGAAAACTTCTAGGAAATCGATTTCACCTAATTTTTCACTATGCTTTTCTCATCTAACTAATTTAATTTAATTCTTTTTGTCTATTAGCAAATCTTTAATTCATCCAAAAGCCTATTTCGATAGTCAAGTGGAAATTATTCTGGTTCATCAATTTACACAAGAATATGCAAATTAATAAAACAAGAAACAATAATACCAATGATTTAAATACTATACAGGTTCATACAAGTCTTTCGATCTCTATATTTACCTATGCTGAAATATTCAAGATCTACCCTATGATTCCCTCTTTCGATAGCAAATCACAAGATTAAATATCATCTAATCAATGACCAGTTAATTAGAAGCAATAAACTCAGAATAAATCAGATAAATAAAGAGAGAATTGCCTTAAATTAGCATAGACAATCAAGCATAGTTCGGAATTAGGTTACATTGTTTTCCTAGAATAAAGAAAATTTAGCTCATGCTAAAAATAGAATTCAACATAAACGAATTCACCATAATTGTTCTGAGAATATTGGAAGAAAATAAACACTGAAAAATACTCCTCGCAGCCGCAACTCGTCTTCAAAAACTCAAGGAAATGATTCACTGTTTTTCTCCCGTCTGTGCTCGTGCATGATTCCAACGTACGTGCAATATCTGGAACTCCTTCTCCAAAAGAGATGACTTGAATCCTTCTAGCTGTATTTTTCTGTCCCAAAATGTATTCTCCAGTCAAAAAGTACGGCCATATGGTGAAAAATCACTTTTATATGCTCTGACGGTGGAAAACCCTAGATCTGTAAAATACGATGTTCGCTCGAGCGGGTTGTCGAGCGAGGCTCGAGCGTTCGACTCTGCTTGAATTCGCTAGAGCGGCCAAAAGCCTCCGCTCGAGCGATCTTGTTTTCCCGCAACCCGCTCGAGCTCACTGTCGAGCGGCAGTCGAGCGTTTGAATCTGCCTGAATTCGCTCGAGCGGCCAAAAGCTTCCGCTCGAGCAATGTTGTAAATCTGCAATATGAAATTTTGCAAGTCATCAAATACCCCCAAACTTACAACTTTGTTTGTCCTCAAACAAAAAGAAAAGCAATTGATACTTTAGGCAATATCAACTCGACCCCAAAAAGAAGTATCATCACTCACCAAGCTTTTATGAATTTAGATTTCATCACTAGTATCTTACTCTTTTAACATCAAAGATCGCAAGAAAATCAATAAAAAATTTTGCAATTTGTCAAGCAAGAGTTAGGTGTTTACTTCAACCTAAAGCTAAAACCTCGAGTGTGTGTGTGATATAGTCAATTTAACTTCAAACCACCTGCAAACTCAGATAAAAGTAGAACAACTAAAATCAGAAGAATTCTCTCAAAATTTAACCCTATAAGTCCAATTTTTAGAAATCCTCTCCACTAATGTAGTCAACACCAAAATCAAAGATCAAAAGGTCTTTAATAAGGTTGTAATGATAGGCCACAGGGTGAGGGTTAAGAAAGAACTGGATATGGAGAATCAAAGCAAACTGGGAAAATACTTGGTAAAAAGAACACTAAAAGAGATTTCCACATGGTTCAAATCATAGCTCTTTTTTGGCAATATGCTCATACTTGTGGCATTATTGTTGCTGTAATCACTGATGCAATACCAACAATTCTCTTAACAAAATCTGAGGTGATTCACACTCCGCTTAGTGACTTTTTTTTTTCACTTCCTTTCTTCTTCTTCTTCTTTGATCAAACAGAGCAAACATAATACAGATCAATCTCTTTCACTAATTTTCTCTTTTAAATGTAACTTTCCACCAAAGTATTTTCTCAAACTATCAAAGGTAAATTCATTATTTTTCAGGCTTAGAGCGGGAATAGTTTATGTAGTTCAAAGAACAAATAAAGGCTTATGTAAAATAAGGCTCAAGGGGGTTGACTATGGAAACACACCATGTAGTGATGGCATGATATTTAGGACGGCTGTGAAAGCTTTTTGGTTATGCCAAAGAAATGCCTAGATCATTTCTCTAATATTTGGTATCAACTAGGATTTCGCCTCAAGGACCCATCAACGGATTCTAGAGCAAAGCAAAATTGAACTTCCCTCTTTCAATTAATTCAACCTCTTCTCTTCATAAGCAAAATGGAATCAAAGAAAAATGACTATGTGCTCAATTATGTTCAAGGTCAAAGATTTAAACCAAAGTACCCATAAAACTCCGCTTGTCATAAAAGAAATTTTTGAAAATTTTTCTCAAAACCATCTTCAATCACAAATTTCAGAGTCATAGAGAATTCAATCTTACTCCAATGCATGCTTGGTAAGAGAATCAAACAACCCAAGACTTAGAAAACACGAGGATCAAATGACTATAGGAGTTTACACCCCCAAACTTAAACTAAACAATGTCCTCATTGTAATGCAAAAGTAAAAAGGATTGAAGAAATAGAAGGAACTTCCCTGGTTTCATGGTGAATCTTCCGAAGTTTATAAATTTTCAGCTCTTTATTCATGCTAAATAAACCTGCATCAAAATCCAAATTATTAAAAATAAATAAACAAAGATAATAAAATAAATGAAAGAATGAAAGAAAGTTCTATGGGTTTGCTTCCCATAAGCGCTTGTTTTAAAGTCTACAGCCAGACTTTTCAATCCTCATCAATTAGGATCTCTAAGAGGAATAAATGCATAGTTCCTCTCCACTTGTTCTCTATAGTAGTGCTTTAATCTCTGACCATTAACTTTGAAAATATTCTCTGTCTTGTCCTTTAAGTCTATTGCTCCAAAAGAGAAAACTTTATCAATTGTATAAGGACCTGTCCATCTTGATTTTAACTTTCCCAGGAAGAGTTTGAGTCGTGAATTGAAGAGTAAAACTTGTTGTCCTGGTGCAAACTCTCGCCTAAGAATCTGTTTGTCATGCCACTTCTTCGTCCGTTCTTTATAGATCTTTGCATTTTCATATGCATCATTCTGGAACTCTTCCATCTCATTCAACTGAAGAAGTCACTTTTCACCTGCTGCCTTCAAATCAAAGTTAAACTTTTTTACAGCCCAATAAGCTCTATGCTCCAACTCCACAGGAAGATGACATGCCTTTCCAAATACTAATCGGTATGGAGACATCCCGATAGGTGTTTTAAAGGCTGTACGATATGCCCACAAAGCATCATTAAGCTTCTTTGCCCAATCATTTCTATTGGTTTTGACTGTCTTCTCAAGGATGTTCTTGATTTCTCTATTTGAAATTTCAGCTTGGCCATTAGTTTGGGGATGATAAGCAAGTGCTATCTTGTGCTTTACACCATATTTAGAAAGAAGATTATCAAACAACTTGTTGCAAAAGTGAGTCCCTTCATCACTAATAATAGCTCATGGAGTGCCAAATCTTGTGAATATGTTCTTGTGCAGAAATTTGAACACTACCTTTGCATCATTTGTTGTTGTAGCAATTGCTTCCACCCATTTTGTCACATAATCAACTGCTAACAAGATATAAGCAAAACCAAAAGAAGGAGGAAAATGCCCCATAAAATCTATTCCCCAAACATCAAACAACTCAATTTCGAAGATATTTTTCAGTGGTAACTCATGACACCTTGAAATATTTCCCATACGTTGACACCGGTCACAAGTTTTCACCTAAGTATAACTATCACGAAAAATAGAAGGCCAAAAGAACCCACTTTGAAGTACCTTAGCTGTTGTACGGGTGGCTTCAAAGTGTCCTTCATATGATGATGAATGGCAATGATGGAGGATGGCTTGCATCTCTTCTTCCGGCACACATCTTCGAATGATTTGATCTGGGCATCTTTTGAACAACAAAGGCTCATCCCAAAGATAATAATTCACATCATGCAAAAACTTCTTGCGTTGATGGTAAGTAAGATCAGGTGGTAAAACTTTACAAACTAGATAGTTAACAATATCAGCATACCACGGAAGCTTGATCTCACATGCAAACAACTGCTCATCAGGGAATGCCTCTTGGACCACTGAATCTGGTCTTTCTTACTCTTGCTCTAACCGAGAGAAATGGTCAGCAATTAGATTTTCACTTCCTTTCTTATCTCGAATCTCCAAATCAAATTCTTGAAGAAGGAGGATCCAACGAATTAGCCTCAGCTTAGCATCCTTCTTGCCAAACAAATAGCGAAGTGCTGCATGATCAGTGAACACTATCACCTTTGTACCAATGAGGTAAGACCGAAATTTATCACAAGCAAACACCACAGCAAGCATCTCCTTCTCAGTTGTTGTATAATTCAATTGAGCTTCATTCAATGTCCGGCTTGCATAATAGATGGCTCTAAACAGTTTGTCTCGCCTTTGCCCCAACACTGCTCCAATTGCAAAGTCACTTGCATCGCACATAACTTCAAAAGGTTGACTCCAATCAGGCACAATCACAATTGGTGCTGAAATTAGTTTCTCCTTGATTGCATTAAAGGCCTGCAAACAAACAACATCAAAGTAAATGCAAATTTTTTTCAAAAGATTACATAAAGGTTTAGAGAGTTTATTGAAAATCCTTGATAAAATCTTCTATAAAATCCCGCATGTCCCAGAAAACATCTGATTCCCTTCACATTCTTTGGGGTGGTAGTTTTTCTATGGTTGCAATTTTAGCTCATCCACCTCAATTCCTTTAGATGACACTCTATGGCCAAGCACGATCCCTTCTTGAACCATGAAATGACACTTCTCCCGTTTAGGACTAGATTTTTATCTTCACATCTCTGCAAAACAAGAGCTAAGTTATGCAAACAATGATCAAAAGATGTACCAAAAACTGAAAAGTCATCCATGAAAACTTCCATTATATCTTCCACCATGTCAGAAAAGATAGCCATCATGCAACGTTGAAATGTCGCAGGGGCATTGCACAATCCAAAGGGCATCCTCCTAAAAGTAAATGTTCCATAGGGGCATGTGAATGTAGTTTTTTCTTGATCCTCGGGAGCTATGGCAATCTGATTATACCCCGAATAACCATCTAAAAAACAATAGTAAGAGTACCCAGCCAATCGATCCAACATTTGATCATTGAATGGAAGCAGAAAATGATCCTTCCTTGTTGCTTTATTCAATTTGCGGTAATCCATGCATACACGCCATCCCGTGACCGTTCTTGTAGGAATGAACTCATTATTGTCATTTTTCACCACCGTCATTCCACCCGTTTTTGGTACAACTTGCACTGGACTTACCCATGAGCTGTCTGAAATAGCATAAATAATTCTAGCATTAAGGAGTTTCAAAATTTCAGCTCTCATGACTTCCTTCATTGCTGGATTTAATCTTCTTTGGTGCTCGATCGTTGGTTTGTAAAGCTCCTCCATTAAAATCTTGTGCATACAAATGGAGGGACTTATTCCTTTTATGTCAGAAATAATCCATCCCAAGGCTGTTCTATGCTCCCTCAATACACGCAGCAACTTTTCCTCTTCTTCGGGTGTGAGTGATGTAGCAACAATCACTGGAAATGTATCACTATCACCCAAGAATGCATAGCAAAGATGCTCAGGTAATTGCTTCAACTCCGGAGTTGTAGTTTGCTGAATCTTTTCTTCCGCTTTCATAGAATCAATCTTTGGTACCACCGGCTCTAGCTTCCCCACTTCATTATTAAGTGATGTAACCTGCTGCAATGCTCCCAAAGCAAAAACATAGTGGAGAAATTCTTCACTAACAAAAGGCAAGTCAGATTCACAAACAGCAGAATTATTAAAATCATAAGCATGAGATGAAGTGGTGATACATTGTTCTAGGTGATCGGATGGCATATCTTCTTGAAAGGCCTCTTCTACACATTGCTTAATGACATCAACCTGGAAGCTAGTACTTGGATCTTCTGGAAATTTCATGGCTTGGTAGATGTTGAACATAACTTCTTCCTTATTAACTCTCAATGTTAATTCACCCTTTTGAACATCAATCAAAGCTCTTCCCGTGGCCAAGAATTAGAGGGACTTCTTCATCTTCTTCCATGTCTAACACCACAAAATCAGCAGGAAAAATAAATTTATCCACCTTTACCAATACGTCTTCTATGATTCCACGTGGATACTTGATGGACCGATTCGCTAGTTGCAAAGAAATTGTTGTATGCTTCATCTCAACAAGTCCTAATTTCCTGCAAACAGAAAGTGGCATAAGATTAATGCTAGCACAAAGATCACATAAAACTCTATCAAAAAATGAATTCCCAATAGTGCAAGGCAAAGTGAAACCCCCCGAATCTTTTAATTTTTGAGGCAATTTCTTTTGAAGAATGGCACTGCATTCTTCAGAAAGCTTCACTGTTTCAAACTCCTCCAACCTTCTCTTCTTGGAAATGATGTCCTTCAGAAATTTGACATAATTTGACATTTGTTCCAAGGCATCTGCAAAAGGAATATTTATGTGAATTTTCTTAAAAATATCCAAAAATTTAGAAAATTGCTTATCTAATTTTTGCTTTTGAAAACGTTGAGGATAAGGAAGTGGAGGAGCGAGAATAGGATGATTGTCAGGAAATGAAATTGCTGGAGGCAAGTCGGTCTCTCTTAGTGTATCATTGACAATCTCCTCTTCTTCTACTTGATCCTTGCTTTGGCCATTGTTCGCAGCGGTAGGGATGGACTTGCTCTCCTTTAATTGTGACCTCTCAATTTCTTTTCCACTCCTAAGTGTGATGGCCTTGCATTGTTCCTTTGGATTCACTTCAGTGTTTCTAGGAAAAGCTCCTCTTTGTTGGGCATTGATGGTAGTGGCTAATTGCCCAATTTGCACTTCAAGATTCTTCATAGTGGCTCCCATATTGCTACAATGAGTCTCAATGTTGTCCAACTGTGAATCAGTCTTTTTAAACCTTGTATTGGTCTCCTGAACAAAGGAAACCATGACATCCTCAAGTGACATCTTCTTCTCGCTTGGTTGGGTATCAAATCCTGGAGGAGGTTGAGGTTGCAACACATTCTTTGTATTTCTATATGATAAATTCTCATATGGTTGGGTATCAGTTGGCCATTGATAGTTGTTGGAGGCCATTTCTTCCGAAAGGGCAGTAGCACATTCAGCTGTCTTTGACATCAAAGTTCCACCAGAAGCAGCATCAACTATAGTTCGAGTTTGCCCATTTAACCCATTATAGAATATCTGAACTTGCAACCAATCTGGTAATCCATGTTGTGGGCAACGTCGAACCAAATCTTTATACCTCTCCCATGCTTCATAGAGTGACTCAAAATCATTTTGCTTGAATTGACCAATCTCACTCCTGAGTTGGGTTGTTTTTGCAGGTGGAAAGAATTTAGCAAGAAACTTTTCAGCCATGTCCTGCCAACTAGTGATGCTTCCCGATTGTAGAGATTGTAGCCAACCTCTAGCCTTGTCCCTCAAAGAAAAAGGAAACAATCTCAGTCTAATGGTGTCTTCAGTAACACCATTGATCTTTACAGTGTCACAAATCTCCAAGAACATTGCCAAATGAATAATGGGATCATCAAGTGGCGATCCACTGAATTGAGCCTGCTGTACCATGCTAATCAAAGTTGGTTTGAGCTCAAAGTTGTTGGCATTAATAGTCTGGCGCCTTATACTCGAGTAATTTCCATTCACAATTGGTCGTACATAGTCCTTCAAGGTGCGTGGCAGTGACTCATTCTCTTCTTCAGCCATGGCTAGTATCTTATTTTTTCTTCGTGATCTAAGAGTTCTTTCAATCTTCGGATCAAAAGGAATAATATCACGAGATCTAGCACGGCGCATCCAACGTAAAAAACACACCTGTAGAACAATAAAAATAAAATATAAGAACAACTTAAAATAAAATTCTAAATTAAAATCAAGATTACTTTGTATCGATATTGACAAAAAGAATAAGAATAAACCACTCCCCGACAATGGCGCCAAAAACTTGATCGGTGCAAAACTGCAAGTGCACAGTATCGTAGTTTTATAATAAAGTGATAAGAAGAGTATCGTCCTTAGGGATTGATACCTTACTTTTGCAAAATACCAAAATTATACTAATCTTGATTTTATCTAGAGGAATCACTAAGATTTTTGTAGTTGCAATTTAAACTAAGATCAACTCAAAGCAAAATATGCAAAGGAAATAAAACTGACGTTCGAAGATCAAATTAATGGGAAAGAAAACTTCTAGAAAATCGATTTCACCTAATTCTTCACTATGCTTTTCTCATCCAACTAATTTAATTTAATTCTTTTTGTCTATTAGCAAATCTCTAATTCATCCAAAAGCCTCTTTCGATAGTCAAGTGGAAATTATTCTAGTTCATCAATTTACACAAGAATATGCAAATTAATAAAACAAGAAACAATAATACCAATGATTTAAATACTACATAGGTTCATACAAGTCTTTCGATCTCTATATTTACCTATCCTGAAATGTTCAAGATCTACCCTATGATTCTCTCTTTCGATAGAAAATCACAAGATTAAATATTATCTAATCAATGGCAAGTTAATTAGAAGCAATAAACTCAAAATAAATCAGATAAACAAAGAGAGAATTGTCTTAAATTAGCATAGACAATCAAACATAGTTCGGAACTAGGCTACATCGTTTTCCTAAAATAAAGAAAATTTAGCTCATGCTAAAATAGAATTCAACATAAACGAATTCACCATAATTGTTCTGAGAATATTGGAAGAAAATAAACACTGAAAAATACTCCTCGCAGCCGCAACTCGTCTTAAAAAACTCAAGGAAATGATTCACTGTTTTTCTCCCGTCTATGCTCGTGTACGATTCCAACGTACGTGCAATATCTGGAAGTCCTTCTCCAAAAGAGATGACTTGAATCCTTCTAGCTATGTTTTTATGTCCCAAAATGTGTTCTCCAGTCAAAAAGTACGGCCATAGGGAGAAAAATCACTTTTATATGCTCTGACGGCGGAAAACCCTAGATCTGTAAAATACAATGTTCGCTCTAGCGGGGTGTCGAGCGAGGCTCGAGCGTTCGACTCTACCTGAATTCGCTCGAGTGGCCAAAAGCCTCCGCTTGAGTGATGTTGTAAATCTGCAATATGAAATTTTGCAAGTCATCAGGCTTGAACATCAGTGTCTTCCTTATGCTCATATCTACTCCCTCCAGAAATAGCCCTCAGTGGCTGTGCTGCTATTGGAACTCGATTAGTACGAGTGTTCCACTGTTGTGCGCTCTCAGCAAGGTAGTCAAAAAATGATAGAGCTGCATCAGGTTCCTTGCTAAAGAACTCCCCATTGCACATTGTCTGAACAAACTGCTTGCATTCTAGAGTGAGACCAGTGTAAAAATAGCTCACCAGCCTCCAAGATTCAAAATCATGATGTGGACAAATGTTCACCAAATCTTTAAATTTTTCCCAACTGGCCTGAAAGGTCTCATCAGGTCTTTGATTGAACTGGCTGATTTGCTCTTGCAAAAACTGAGTTCTCTGAAAAGGAAAATTTTTTTGTAAGAATTCACGCTGCATATCAGACCAACTAGAAATAGAATTAGGCCTCAAAAAATTAAACCAAATCTTCGCTTTATCCTTTAAAGAGAGGAAATAAATGAAGTCTAATGAATTCATCAATAACAGCCCTAGTAATAAAAGTAGTGCAAGCCAACTCAAAATCTGTTAAGTGCTGGTAAGGACTCTTAGAATCCATCCCGTGGAACAGAGGTATCACTGACATCATGCCATGCTTAATAGAGAAATTAGATGCATTTTCAGCTAAAACAATGCATGAAGGTGTAGTGGTGCGAGTGGGTTGCAAATAATCCTTAAGAGTGCGTGGTGCAGGTGTAGCCATGTTTTCTAGTTCAATTTCAATTTCCTCACTTGACTCACTCATAGAAAAGACAGAAGAGCTATCTATCTCCAAGCTGTGTATACTACTCTCAACACTCGATGTGACTCTAAGCAACCTATTTGAACTGTCTCTCACCCATGACATGAAACATCAGTTTAAAGAGCATAAAAAAAATGAGTTTAAATTTAAGTTAAATTACTTTCCCCGGCAACGGCACCAAAAACTTGACTCACTCAAAAATGAGTAGCACTAAGGCTATCCCAAGTGCAGGAGTGTGTAATAATTAGGAATAAATTCCTAGATCGTCTCCTCAGGGAAAGTTACTTAAAAATCAAACTCGTTGAAAATGGTGAAAAACTTCACAAAGAGAAAATAAAAATGACAGTATGTGCAATGGATGGAAAAGGTTACTAGTCATGGACTAGATTCATATTTTTAGATTTTGATTGTCGGATTGGAATGTAAAAGACTAATAGATTAAACTCAAAAATTAATAAAACTAAATTAAGAATTAAACTAGATTAGAAAGTAATTGATAAAACATGCACTGAAAATTGAAAAGCCCCAAAATCAATGTTCTAGGGTTCATCATTGTATTCAAATCACAAATTCTCAAATTAAACCATAAAAATTGTAATCAATATTAAAATGAAAGCTTAACGAAACGAGAAAAATAAATAACATGAACTAAATGAATACAAATAAATTACTCAAACTTCTAAATAAAAAATCTCCAAAATAATCCAGAAACTTAAAACTGAAATGAAATAGCAAGTAGGGAATTAAAAAAATCAAGCCAATTGAATGGAGATGAAGATTTGAAGCGGTGGAGGAGGCTGAGCTGCAGTAGCAATTGGACCCCTCAATGAGTTCTTCAATCTGTTGCAGTGTGAGTGAATGATCCTGAAGAATTCATGTTGCTGCGTGAATGATCGCTTGTGTGAATCCTCCTCTCCGGATCTGAATGAAAATCAATGGAAAAATAAATTCTAAGTGTTCCTCTAATCAAAACAGTGTTTTCCAGGCCAAGAGTCGGCCATAAGATGTAAAAAATCATATATATATACTCTGACGGCGAAATAAAACCCTAGATCTATAAAATACGATGTCCGCTCGAGCGGAGTGTCGAGCGGATATCGAGCGTTCAACTTTGCCTAATGCGTCCGCTCGAGCGATCTCCTTTCCCGCAACCCGCTGAAGCTCACTGTTGAGCAGCAGTCGAGCGTTTGAATCTGTCTGAATCCACAATAATCAATGATTGGTAAAATTTAAGCAGAAATTCATTCTTTTTATCAATTAAAATCACAACTTTGATTTATTCATTTTTCCATATAAAACCAATGATAAAGTAATGAAAGAATTAAGATATATTGATTCTAAAAGCATTAAGATATGCAATAACTCAGCTCAATCACTATACTTCATTGACCTGAGGAGTTCCACTAGGGTATTTCACCGTCCTAGCCATTGGGGTAGTGATAAAACTTTAAAATATTTTTTTTCTTTTTGAAAAGTTTCACAAACCCAATGCATGTGACATGGACTATGAAACTTTATGTTTTCATGGGACACATGCATGTGTCGAAACTCAATCATGACCATATAACCAACAATCATGCACATCCATGTACATTTCACGTTACGGCTTGAAAATATTAGAACATGCGAGAACATGTTGAAATCATAAATTCGAAGGCATTCGATCAACAAATAAGAAGTGAACATTCACAACTTCACATACATCACGCCATAACCAAAACCCATAAACACTAGCATGTAAGAGAATAAATTTCATGCCTTCAAAACTTTAATCACAACATGCTAACCCTTTATCTATGGTCATGGCCGAAGCCTCTGGTCTTAAATACATGTTACAAAAATAATCTTCGTGAACATTTTGAAAACATGCAAAAAGCCATCCACTTCATTTTTATAAAATAATAATAATGAAACATCATGTATGGCCGAAACATATGAGTGAGTGTATTCATGGGAAAACAATCATTTTCTTGAATAGTCTTATAAAAGATTAGGTAATGCGATAACCTTCATGTGCATAAAATAATTCATGCAAATCCGAAACCCTAGTTATAGTTCTTCATTCCATTTTCATAACATAAAATAACAACAATAACCATTACAATCATGAGTTGAACATTCACACAAGGATCCGATTATATCATATGGAAGAACATCACTACTTCAAACATAATCGTGCAACCAAACACGAAGTAAGTTCACATTGCATATACATAAAATATCAAGTACAAGTTAGAAATTTAATTACAAAAATTTACAATTGATAAACAAGCAAGCTGAAAATGTAAATGCAAAGATCATTAGGTTCAGTTTATGTAAAACCCTAACCCATGTATATACGTGTAAGCTTATGGCATCTAGTCTAAGGAAAAGCTCCCAACATTTTGGACCTCAACTCCTCAAGTCCGAAACTTGTATCAACTCAAACCCTAGTTTTAATAAACCCTTAAACCATGTGTGTATATGTGTAAGCTCTTGTGGGAGACTTCACAAAACATGAGCTAACTTCCTTTAGCTCAAGTGTGTGTGTGAGGACATAAGTTCATGATGAACTTGCTCAAAACCGAAACTTTTCCTCTCATGGCCGTGTGTGATGAAATGGAAAGGTGGTTTTTGGCTTCATACCTTGTATGATTCTCTCCAAGTTTTGCTTGCCCTCAAAATGATATTTGAAAGAAAAGAGAGTAATGTGAATGGTGTTTGGATGGTGAGAAAGTGATGGAAAGTAGAGAGAAAGGTGGTGGCCAAATGCTTCACAAGAAAATCCTCCAAGTGACTAAAAAGATGGGGTTTTCGGAACCCTCTTCTTTATATAGGTATAAGAGGCTTCTTGCACAAGCCAATCTCATTTGCATGGATGCCAAGTGGCATGTCACCCTAAGCCTCTTCCCCTTCCTCCATCATTTAATTGTGTTGGAAACACGAGAACTTTTGGACAAGTGGCACCTCCTCCTCTAAAACCAAAACATCCATTCCATTCTTGCCCTTCATCTCATGTCTTGGTTCAATGAACCTCATGGCAATTTGGTCTTTTCTCTAGCTAGGATCTCCCTCAATCTCCTACATGTGTACAGAATTCTTAGAATCTATGTTCTTAAAAGGAAACTCAGATTCTAAAAACACTACATCTCATGAGATAAAAGTGTGATGACTATCAAGGTTATACACTTTATATCCCTTAACTCCTACTCGATATCCAAGGAAGAGACATTTCTGAGCTCTTGGATCAAGTTTAGTTCGACTGTGTTTGAGTGTAGAAACAAAGCAAAGACATCCAAAGACTCTTAAATGATTGTAAGAAGGCTTTGATGAAAATAACACTTTGTATGGAGATTTGTTATGAATGGTGGGTGAACGTATTCTATTGATCAAATGTGCAGCTGTTAAAACTGCATCTCCCCAAAACTTTGTGGGAAGTGAGGCTTGAATGAGTAGGGCTCGGGCAATAGTGATCAAATGTTGTTACTTTCTTTCCACAACTCCATTTTGTTGTGGTGTGTACACATGTTTTTTTTTACGTAGAATCCCATGGGAATTAAAGAAATCAGAGATATTAAATTCCAATCCATTATCAGTTCTAACACTTTTTATCTATGGAATTGAATTAAGTTTGAACCATAAGGATAAAGGATTGCAAAAGGGATCGTGCTTCTGATTGAAATTGCATTAGGTATACCCATGTGACTCGGCTAAAGTCATCAACAACAGTTAAGACATAACGATGACCATGCAAAGAAGCTTGAGAATATGGTCCCCAAATGTCACAGTGAACAAGTTCAAAAACAAAATTAGTAGAAGTAATGCTTGATTGAAATGGAAGACGTTTATGCTTAGTTAAAGAGCAAATAGTACAATGTGCTTGATAACAACCTTTTACATTAGGGCAAGAAGAATGAATTAAACTCATTCTTTGGTTGGATAAATGTCCTAATCTAAGGTGTCAAACATAAAAAACTGTTCATTGACAACATTATAAGCTAAAACATTGGAGGGCTTTAAAGGCGTCCTACGCTGCAGCCAAGATAGGTTGAGAGTAGAAACTATAGGCCATGATTGAGTTTAGCTAGTCCAATCGTCATCCATGAAGAGAGGACTTGTATAAAGCAAAACTTGTCTAAGAAAATGAGGCAAATAAGAGGGTTAAGAATGAGTTTACTGACAAACAAGAGATGGATTGTGAGGGAAGGGACACACAAGACTCCAGTGAGAATGATGGGCTTTGAGAGATGGACATCTCCTATATGTGTGACCTCAACTTGTGTCCCATTTGGCAGCTAGACTGATGCCTTGGCAATGCAAGCGACAATTGTGAGAAAGGTTGGAGAACAGACTATGTGGTCTGTTGCTCCAATGTCAATGATCCAAGGTGTGTTGGTAGGTTCATGTGATTGATGATGCATAATAAATGAGTGGTGATGCTAGTGATTATGCCTTGTCTAGGCATTCCCTTCACATATCGGATGACATTAAGAACTGCGTTATAGTGAGGGACACGAGGTGCCTCCATAAATTGACTTAGAAGGTGAACACTGTGACTCAAGTTAGGTCGAGTGTTTGTGAGATAGAGTAATTTCCCAACTAGTTTTCGGTATAGAGCTGGATCACCGAGTAGAGGTCCCTCATTCTTTTGAAGCTTGGCATTGGGTTCCATTGGAAAATTAGATGGCTTTGAAGCTAGCAATCTTGTCTTCGAGAGAATATCCAATGCATATTTTCGTTCCCATAGTTGTATTCCCTCTTTTGTGCACCCCAACTCCATGCCAAGAAATTATTTGAGGCTTTCGAGATCTTTGATCTTGAACTTGATCTCCAAAAATCTTTTTACAACAGCCGTAGCTTGAACATCTGAGCTCATCAACACTATGTCGTCTATGTAGACAAGAAGGGCTATAAATGATGTTTTTGTGGACTTAACAAATAAGCTATAATCAGCCTTTGATTGTGGAAATTTGAACTCAATCAATGAAGAAGTGAGCTTGGCATTCCACTGCCTTGAGGCTTGCTTTAAGCCATAAAGGCTTTTTTGCAGCTTACATACTTTGCTTGAGGTTGCATATGGATGACCCGGTGGTGGACGCAAATAAATTTCTTCTTCAAGCTTGCCATAGAGAAATGCATTATTCACATCTAGTTGCTGGAGGTCCCATCCTTTGATTGCTGCTATTGCAAGGAGACGTTGAATGGATACTATTTTGGCAACAGGAGAAAATGTATCATGGAAATCTATCTCTTCGCATTGAGTAAAACCCTTTGCAATTAAGTGAGCTTTAGCTCTCTCTATTGTCCCATCCGACTTGAATTTATACTTGTAAACCCACTTACAATCAATTGGTCTTTTCTCAGGAGGTAGTTCCACAATGGTCCAAGTCTCATTACATTCAAGTGCATCTAGCTCCTGCTTCATTGCTTTACACCAAGTTGGGTCTTGAATGGCTTGAGCATAAGAGCTAGGTTCGGTGTGCAGAGAAATTGAAGTAGTAAAAGCTTTAAAATTTTGTGAGAGAAAAACATAAGAAAGAGATGCAGATAGAGGAAAAGAAACCTTTGATTTTTCTGAAGTGGAATGAGAGGACCCTTGTAGCTTGGATGTTGACTGTGAGGAGCTGAGTGTAATAGCTTGTTGGCAATGAAATTCCTAAAAATATGTAGGTGCTTTTCAGATTCTACTTGACCTACGTGGAAGCTCCTGAGAAGAAGTATCATTGGAGGGAATGGAAGGCAGGTTTGGAACAATGTCAGTGGAGGTTGGATTTACTTCCTCAGTATAGGTGGGATCAAGAAATTGCATAGAATTTTCTGTGAAAGGATTAGAGCTTCCTTTAGAAATTTGTGTTGGGAAGTTGTCAGGAAAAGGATCGGGTATTTGTGAAGGAGGTGATTTTGTGAGATCAAGTGATGTATTTGTGGGTGGTTTAAGCGGAAAGACATCTTCATGAAATACTACATCACGGGAAATGAAAATTTGGTAAGTGTCGAGATCAAGTAATTTGTATCCATTAACACCATATGGATAGTCCAAAAACAAACATTTTCAAGCTTGGGGATCAAACTTAGCTCTAGCATGACTTAATGTTGATGCAAAACACAAATATCCAAAAACACGCAAATGTGGGTATTCAGGTTGAGTGTGGTATAGAACCTCATCAGGAGGTTTATACTCAAGGTTTGGTGCTTGAACAAGAGAAGAGATTGCTTTAGTTATTTGAAAAAAGCATAGCGCATTTTGGATCGAAAACCTCTCACGAAGATCATTCCAAACGTTAGCAGCAGTATCAACATAAACAATAATAGAACGATGCTCAAAGCTAACAGAATGTTGAATCCAAGATATGATCATATCATTGCAGTGCTCCCATGGAGCAAATAATGGATCAGATGGATTACTAGGTTTAGAAATCTTACCATCCAGGAAACCGAGTTTATTTTTGACATTCAGTGCACGGTGCATTGTTCTTGCCCAAGTTACATAGTTTTCAGTGGTTAAGAGTTTGGGAACCAGTAAAGAAGAAGCTCCTTCACCGGGCTGGATGAAATAGGGGTTGGCTGGGCAGTGAGGATTATTTTCATGGTTGGAAGAATTTGGTATAGGGTTGGCGTTAGTCATTGCTCTGGTACCATAATACGAATGAAGCCAAGAAATGTATAACAGAAAGGTGAATAATAGAGAGATGGCAGAGGATGGAAAAAGTGAAGATTCTATATTTCATATCTCATACGTACAGTGTGCTTTGCTATTTATAGACAGAGGCAAAGAATAAAATGAATATATTTACAGCTCATCCTAACAACCATCAAGTAGGAAGAATTATTTTGCTACATCATGGAATTGTATACATTGTTCTTATTTGGAGGAACCATAGGAGTTGGTGGAGGATCTTCATCTAGTATTTTCAATAGCTTCCGTTGGCTACCATGCAAGACGATTTTTGGTCGCTTTCTGTAGCTTTTTATCTTGGAGCTCATCTTGACTGTAATGAAAGGAAGCATCTATTTAGCTTGATCAATGATTTGCCCATCATTTTTGAAGTCATGACAGAGAGGAAGCCTATGAAAGACAAGCCCAGCGTGGACAGCGAAAACAAATCTCGGGGTTGCACAAAGAGATCAACTGATGGAGGAGTTAAGAACAACCCTAAGCTTGTTAAGGAGATTGATGAGGAAGAAGATGATAAGCATAACAAAACCCTTTGTGGAAGTTGTGGTGGAGATTATAGTGGAGAGGATTTTTGGATTGGTTACGGGATTGTCTACCTTATGGTCTTGCTTGATGGCACCAAAGTCGCTGTAAAAAGCCTCCTGAATAACGAGGGTCAATCTACAGAGCGGATTTTCTCCTAGGCCAAATGGTTATTGTTTCAAAACTTGTTGAAGCTTTTATTAGAGAGTTTTTTAACCAGAACCCACTTAGGCAGCTTGGTCTGGTGAGTGTAAAAGATGGGTTGCTCAATGTAATAGAGCTTGGTGGTAGACTCGAATCCCATGTGGAAGCTTTGATGGGTAAACTAGAGTGCTCTGGTGAGTCCTCCCTTCGGAATGCCTTAGACCTTGTTCTTGGCTATCTAAAACAAATTCTTTCATATGATCATCGACAAGTTCTCGTCTTATACTCTTTTCTCAATACCTGTGATCCAGGTGATATAAGGGAGACTATCCAAAAGTGCAAGAAGTTAAAAATCAGTTGTTCAGCTATTGGTCTCTCTGCGAAACTCTTTATATGCAAACATATGCGCCAAAAAAACTAGGGGCTCGTACTTTGTTGCATTGGATGAGTTCCACTCCAAAGACTTCAATAACATTGGAAAGAAGACTCACAATGCCGTTTTAGTATTTAATAAAGCAAGCTCAGTGATTCCAAATATTGGTCCTAAAGTATATAATTCTCTTTTGGTTGCGCTTGCTTCTACGGGGTATTTAAATAATGCAGAAAACGTGTTAGAAAAGATGGGTGTTAAAGGTGTTTTTATTAGCACTCTTGGGTTGATGTTCTTTGTGATATTTTACTACATGGTGGTTGCTTGTGGGATTATAGCAGAGCAGACAAAGAGAATGAGGCACAATCTCTACGTACTAGGTGCCTCTAGTATTGCAGATAATTTGCAACAAAGGGTGCCAAAAATTGCAATGTCAATTGGCTACTCCTCTAGGGTTCTGACAAGCAAGATGACTCGGATAGTAACCAATAGCAGCTCTAAGAAGTCATGTAGAAGTTTAGCATTGTTGCTGGCGATATTGGAGACTTTTAGCTTCAAAAACAGAGTTTATGGATGATGAGTTTTCATATACTAATAAAGTTGATGGGGTGAGGACTTTCATTTTGAACCTCTAATTTCATTTAAGTTTCTCTTGTCTCTCTCTCTTGTTGACATTCGACAGCCCCATCTCTCTATCTCTCAACATCAAAACCCTAGACTATGATGCTGCGATGCCTTTGTTCCGTCACTGCTGTTTACCCCATCTCTCTCTCTCTCTCTCTCTCTCTCTCTCTCTATATATATATATATATATATATATATATATATATATATATATAGATTTTTGTGCCTATGTCTAAAATTAGATTCCATTTGGCTAAAATCTAAGGATATGGGTTTCTTTATTTTGGCTAGATCTCGGTTTACTGATTATCAATCATGGCTAACCAATTTGGGTTTCTTTATTTTAGCTAGATCTATGTTTTTATTGCATCATTTGTGGATTTTTTAGGATTCTAGCTAATGTTTGGGGCTGAATATTCCCTAGTCCTTGGTGGTTAGATAGAATACACTAAATAACGATACTCCTTTTAATTCTTTTTGTAGATACAAGAGTTTGGTTAAGACTAGATGACTAAGATGATAGAATTTATCATATCAATTCTTCTATGTACAGTCGAGTTTTGCAAGTAGTGAGGTGTCGGCTGATTCTTGTAATGCCACGTCTACCCATTTTAAAAATAAATAAATGAAGAAAACCACTCCTGTGTGTTATCGTTATCCAGAAGATGAAAAGAAGAGATATCTTTTGTGTATCCAAGCCTTAACAACTATATGTCTGAGCATGGAGCAAGCATCCTCCTCCTCCTCCTCTTCCTCCACCATTAAACTCGATGGCAAAGCCAAGAAGAAGCACCAGAGCACTCTCCGATCCGTGTACTTCTCAGCTACCGCTCATCAATCTCAAACCTTACCATCAGCTTCAAAACCAAAAGATCAAGAAAACTTCTTCTTCAAAGCCATGAGACCAACGGCCGAAAATCTCTTCCAAGACAAGTGATCAAAAGAAGAAGATTACTATAACCACGCCGAATGATCATCTTATTAACAAGAACTCTAATTTATAGGTAGCTAATATTATACAGAAGATCTAGGGGTAAACAAGATGATTTAATCAGTACTCCTACTGCTTCATCAAGATATTTATTGAGCGACATTGCATACTTCGATGGGTTATTGGATTACAACTTGATTTTCTCATTGGTTTTGGTTGCACAAAAGAAGAAAACTGAAGCTGTAAATGATCAAGATGAATCCTTTAATTCACTGGAGAGTATTATTCATCAAGGGGCTGTGGATTTTTTTTTCTAATTTTTTGCAAGTGCGGCAGACTAGATCAGCTCCTTATTTGCCAGCTCTTATTTATCCAGTAATTTTGGATACTGATAATTCAGGACTGTGCTCCATTCCTTCTATGACTGAAGTTTTCTAGGCTCTTTCCTCTTTTCCTCTATACCATCTAATAGTACTCTGGGACTTGATGGGTTCGGTTCAGGTTTCTTCAAAAGTTGTTTGGAGGTGGTGAAAGATGATGTTTTGGAAGCTATATCTGAGTTTTTTGTTTCTAAACAACTTGTAAGATTTTTTACAGCTTCTTTTCTTGTCTTAATTCCGAAGGTTGATATACCTTCTGGTTTTGATAAATTTAGGCCTATTAGTCTCTACTCAGTTTTCTATAAAATATGCTCCAAAATCATTGTTAATTGCTTGACAGGTCTACTCTCCCGAATGATCTCATGGGAACAAGGAGCTTTCATACTGGGGAGAAGTATTTTGGAAAATATTAGTCACACGCAGCAAATGGTTCATTCCATAAATAAAAAGGCCCATGGTGGTAATATCATGATTAAACTGGATATGGCTAACGCTTATGAACGAGTGGATTGGTCTTTTCTTCTGGAGATTCTTTGCTATTTTGGTTTCTCTCCTCATTTTTGTGCGCTTATCACAGCTTGTATCTCGTCTCCTTGGTACTCTATTTTGATGAATGACACTATCAAAGGGTTTTTTCGAGGAGGCCGTGGCTTGCGTCGGGGAGATCCCCTCTCTCCCTATCTGTTTATTATTTTACAAGAAATTCTATCTAGACTAATCAAGCGAAGTATGGAGGCTAAAAAATTTGGTCAATTTTTTCAAGCCCAAGGTATGCCTATAATTTCTCATCTTATCTATGTTGACGATGTGGTGATTTTTTCTAATGGAAGCTTGAAAGCCATCAAGGAACTCTTAGCTGTGCTTCATAAATATGAAAGTTGGTAGGGGCAATGCATAAATCATTCTAAATTTGCCATTTTCTGCTCTCAAAAAATCTCTTTAGCTTGTAAGAGCTCGTTATTACGGAAGACAAGATTTTCAGAAGGATCTTTTCCCTTTAAATATCTTGGCGTGCCTATTATCTTGGGTCGTCTCAAACAGGTGCATTTGGAAAATGTGGTGTCCAAAGTCCAGAAGAAAATATCGGGGTGGAAAGTGAAACTTCTTTCGGCAGGTGCCAAACTTATTTTATTACAGCATGTTATCTCTAGTATAGCCCTTCATCTATTTACTATTTTAGAGGTCCCGCAATCCAATATAAAAACCATCCATCGCATTATGAGCACATTCTTCTAAGGGGACGCGAATGGTAAAGGTAAGAAAAAATGGGTGGCCTGGAATTCTAATTGTCGTTCTGTTGAGGATGGTGGCTTGGGTCTAATACATCTTGACGATATGTAACAAGCTTTGCACACAAGACTTGCTTGGAATCTCATTCAAGGTAATTCTTTATGGGCCAATTTTTTTAAAGGTAAGTATGTGGGTGCTAAGCCTTGGTCCTTCTTGTGGTTTTGGAAAATGATTGCTAAAACCCTTCTCGTGGTTTTGAATAATTCTAAGTGGTGCCTTAAGAATGGAAATGCTTTCTTCTAGAATGACAAATGGTGGGATATTGGTCCTTTATTTAATGATATGCAAATTATGGGTAATCCTTTTCTTAAAGTTAAGGATTGCAAATTATTAGACAATTGGGATGTGGATCTTCTTCTCCAAGTAGTGGGCCTAGACAATCTTGACGGCATCTTAGAGGATATTTGTAAAAATAAATATGGTCAAGATGTGTTGATTTGGACCAAAAATAATAAAGGCCTGTTTCCCACCAAATCAGCTTGGGATTGTATTCGTATAAGGGGAGGCACTCTTGAAGAGCATTCTTGGATGTGGCATAAGACTCTCCCTCTCAAAATGTCTATCAATATGTGGAAAGCTTGGAATATGGCCTTGAGTGTGGATCATCATCTTCGCCGTATCGACATTCCTATTATTTCTTATTGTGGTTGTTGTGCTAATGGTCACTATAAAGATCATAATCATGTTTTGTTTGTAGGTGATATTGCCAATACGGTGTGGCATTATTTTGGGGCTATCTTTGGTATTCCGATTGGCCACATTTGGAAAACCACGGTGCTGACTTGGTTTCGTCGTGCAAAATCATCATCTCAAGTTGGCATAATTGTGGGGATTATTCTGATTATACTTACCTGCAGACTATGGCGGAGGCAATTTTTGGCACACATGGAGGGACGATTTGAATCTACAAATGATATTATTCATTCTGTTCATCGATGGATTAGTCTTATATGTCGTGATAAGGAGAATAATTCTCACATTTCTCGTTTTGATTTGCAAGTACTAGAGAACTTGAATGTCCAGCCTACGCTACCTCCTGTACGGCGATGCAATGCTATTACTTGGCAGCGCCCATGTATGCCGTATATGTCCATTAAAATTACTGGACATAATTTTAATGTTGAACTAGAACATACTTAGACTTTGAATTTGGTTTTAAATCTTATAAATTTTGATATTACTAACTTTAGTCACTGTTCTATATCAATAATTTTTTATTTTTGATTATTTGCTTATAATTTCTACTTGGTTTCTAGGTCTACTAGTTGTATTTTGACAGGTCTATATTACATTCATCAAAACTTGATTTTGTCACCTATCCACCAAAGTGAGAGATTGTAGATGCAAGAGTACTTTGGCTAAGACTAGGTGACTAAGAAGATAGAGTTTATCTTATCTTTGGTTTTGTAATTTGGATGAATGTAATATACATCGACTCTATCTATAACTATTTTGAGTTTATCTATAAGTTATTAGGAATTGTTTTAGATAAATCAAGAGTGTGAAAATCGAGTTATAAGGATTATGTAATTATCTACCGAAGAGTTTGAATGGAAAACTGCTATTGCTAATAAGATTTAGTGCCAAATGTCAGGATTCCATCAGAAGAGTCTCTCGCGACAAAGTTGCTCCGTCAGTAGAATCCTACTACAATTTTTTCTATAGTGAAACATTGTTTCATTCATTCATTAAACGAACAATTACAACTTCTGACTTGAAAAATACAAGTCAAATTCTAACATTTTCTCACTCTCCAATCCACAAATTTCTTTGCGTCTGATAGGGTCTTGTCCAACACTTCCAGACTAACCGTCTGACAGACATGTGATTGAGCTGAATTATTGCATTCTTAATACCTTTATAACCAATATATCTTAATTCTTTCATTACTTTATCATTGGTTTTATATGGAAAAATGAATAAATCAAAGTTGTGATTTTAATTGATTAAAAGCATGAATTTCTGCTTGAATTCTACCAACTATTGATTACGGTGTATTCTGGTACATAATCTTTCTTGTTTTTCCATTATCGTTTGCGTTTGTACCATTGTTCTTCATGTTCATAAAGTTTCTTGAGCTAACTTTCCATCTTTTGGGTTCAATCCATGAACCTCAAAAGATAGAAGCACTTTTTACCATCCGTGAAAGGAAGTTGCTCAATCTAAACTTTCATTTGTGTTAATTTGTGTTGAGTGATTTTTTTTCTTTAATCTCCATCTCCATTTTTTTTCATACATTCCATGGTTCATTATGTTCATGCCTTGTTCATACTTTGTCTTGAGCTTTCACATCAATCACTCCACATAATTTCGGCATTCACCTGCAAGTAGGGCTGTACAAATAAACCGGTTGGCCGACCCGTCCGTTATTTTCGACCCGACCCGACCCGAAATCTCGACCCGTTAACAAGATGAATCGGAAACGGGTTATACCGTAACCGTTTGTATTTTTATCGGGTAATACCCGTAACCCGTTTTCCACCCAAAATGTGCAGTGCTCTGTTCGACATTTTCACAGTTGTGAATCTGTGATTCTCTCCATCGGCGTTGCTCTGAGTCAGAAGGTCTCCCTCAAGTCTCCACCGTATTACTCTCTCTCTCTCTCTCTCTCTCTCTCTCTTGCTTTGTTATTGTGATTTTCGTACATGTATTTTCGCTTTGTTAGGATGCTTTTCTTTGGGTTATGTTTACTGCAATAGGCTCTCTTGGGTCAAGATGGGATCTGGGTTTCATGGGAAGGTAGTCACTGGTGAGGTGTTCCAGCTAACTCATTGGGTTTCATGGGATATGGGTTTCATGCGTTACTGACTGATTTCTATCGGGAAAGTCCTACATTAGGAAACACTAGAATTTCCTGCATTATGGGTTTCATGGGAAAGTCCTGCATTATGACTTCTATTTGGGTTTCATGCGTTATTTCCATCCTTTTGATCTCCTGCATATTGGTTTTCTTTTTAGATCGAAGTTTGATCTTCTCACGCTATCGTCTTCTAAATCTCTAGAAAGAGAATTAAAAATTATCATCTTCTTTTAGAGGACAAAGGACTCTTCAATATAAATATAAATTAAAAATCGTAAAATGTTGTTAGGTGGAGACTGGAGTGACGAATGGACCCTATTGCGGTTGTGGTGGCACATGGGCCGTCCTCCATGCCAATCAAAATGCTGGAGGGAAAGGGAGGAAAATTAATGGTGGATGAGGATTTAACTTTTGACCAAAATTGAATGATAATAAGAGAAAATAAAGGGGAAAAAAACAAAAAAAGAAAAAAACATGTAGGCTATCCAGCAATAGAGGTTGGAAACGTGAAAATCAATTGGAGGATGAAATGCCGAAATAGAAAGATTGAGAGCAGGGTTATTAGTCCTTTATCTGCAAAACAAGTAAGCCTGCCACTGGATCAACAGAGCTCCATGTGCCTAACTTGTCGTTATGTTTATTTGTCCTTCATTGATCTTGGTGAATTAAGTTTAAACAATGGACAACACTGGCGAATAAGTTATAGGCTACTAGAACATACCATATTCTATGGTTTTTGTTCTACCCTTTATTCTTTCTTCCCTATACTCCATATATATACATAGAGATGAGTTCATATCTTGATTCACAAACAGTGTTAATGTCTGATTTTTATTTGAAACTAATCCCTATTAATAATTTAAAGTTTATAAACAAAAGAAAATGTTCATAAGCCTAGAATCTTTTGTTTGCAAGAGAAATCTGGAAATTGAATAAACATACTTTTGAGCTCCTATTCTGATGATCTGCTAACATATGAGGATGCAGTAATCTGAACAATAAGCCTATAATTATTACTAGCCAAAAGATATCATTATGTGCAAGCAATCTTTAATTGATTCGGATGAAGTGTGATGCTAAATCTTTCTTGAAGTCAGAACCATTTGGCAGTGGGAGGATCAGACATACCATATGCGATAAGGTCAAATTGGTATGCAGTGAATATTTAGTGGCATTACTTTTCTGTTAGTTGGTAGTGTTTGTTTATTCACTCATAACATTGTTTGGTACACGGACTAGAGTTTTGAATGATGTGCTATTTTTTCATTTGGTTACTTTAGTATTCCTGTTGGTAACTTACCTATAAAAAAAAAGTATTCTTGTGGGTAACTATTCCATAGGAATACTATTGCTCCAAATGAGGAATAGCCATTCCATAACTGCAACATTATGCAGAAAAACAAGCATTAAATTTCTGCAATTGAGCCAAAACATCTACCACCTAGCCATCGAAGAAAAAGAAGAGAAGAAAACTGCATGACTCTTGGAAAAACAAGCTTTGATTTCTGATGTGGGGTTGTTTTCATTTCTAACTCGTTCAGTTTGGTTCATGAATGCTTGGGTGATTTCTATGTTGTTAGGTTGCTTTGACTAATTATGAGTTGCTGGGTTGCTTTGATTTCTGATTTGGGATTGTTTTTAATTATGAGTGCAATAATTTGGTTGTAAATTGCAACTTTAGTTTCTTGTCCATCAAATGAAAATCAAGCCCAAACCAGACAGTCAGAAGTAGAATATGAAGACAAAAACACTAGAAAGTCCTATAAATACCAGCTCGGGGCAAGTTTTTATAATACAGTTTGAAAAATACTTAAGCTTTTTCATTAATGAGTGTAAAAGAGAATCCAAACAGAAGTTAAGAGGCATGACTCTTGGTAATTCAGGGCGACTCTTATTATTATTTTTCGTTCAAAGGAAGGAGATTAAAAAAAAAAAAAAAGGGTCGGAACACTATTCCGAGATCCCTATCGGGTCGGGTATCAGCTATCGGCCAAACGGGAGGAAGACTTTTCGGGTCGGGTCGGAATGTTTGGTTGTCGGGTCGGATCGGGTTGGTGAACAGTGCTACCTGCAAGACCAAAACCCCACTCTTTTGCCTTCGCATTTAACACACACGGAAAACCCCACTCACTTTCCACTCACTTTCCACAAAACTCCACTCATCTTGCTTTTCTCTAATCCATTCGGCAATCACCTCACCAAGACTCACCTACACTTCTCTTCATCATGCACGTCAAACACTCACAAACATCCAGCCCCACACTCTTGCTTTTTCCTTTAAAGATTCATTCACTAACATGGCCTTCCTTCCACTCAATTTCCACTCACCTACACTTCTCTTCACCATACACGGCACTCACTAAACAACATCCAGCCCCACACATTTGTTTTCTTTCTTTTAACAACCAATCATCACTCACATGGAACTTCCACTCACTTTCACTCACCAAAAACCAACCACTCCCCTCATCAATTTCGGCACTCACTAAACAACATCAAGCCCCACACTTTTGCTTTTTCCTTTAAAGATTCATTCACTCACATGGCCTTCCTTCCACTCAATTTCCACTCACCTCCACTCAACTACACTTCTTATTAACATACACGGCAATCACACAACCAAGACCAAGCCTCACCCTTGTTTTTCCCTACACCATTTTCGGAAATCACTAACAAACATCCAGCCCCACACATTTGATCATCCACCGAAATTTGCTCCCATCATTCACTTAGTGCATATTTCTTTTTAGATGCCAAAAGAACACCACACGGATCAAGATAAGAAAAGCTAGCCAACCAACACCAAGAATCTTTCCACCCACTACCCATGTGAAGCCTTAATCAAGTCCACCGAATTTTGATTCCATCTTTTCACTTAGTGCAGATTTTTTAATGCCAAAAGGAATAACACCACATGGATGAAAAGGAAAGAGGGGAGCCGACCACATGCATCATTTTTCTTTTGCAATTCAAGTCATTTCCATTCATTCCACATTTTTCTTAGAGAACTCAACCTATTCGGCCAACACCAAAAGGGGGCATTCAATCCAAGCAATTCCTTTTTTTCAATTTCCATAGAGATCTCAAACATATTCAGCCAACATGGAAGACCATTTCCAATCAAAATCATTCATTCAATTCCATCTCTAGTTCATCCATCATTCGGTCAACACAAGGGAAGAATACTAACCATATCTCCTTGTGCTCCCATACACTACACGGATCCACACACTTAGGATACCCATAATCATCCCTTCCATCACAAAAACAACAAAAACTTCATCAACCCAAATCCTCCCCCCATGGCCGTGTAAGCTCAAGGCAAAGCAAGGTTTATTTTGTCATCATCACCACAAGGCTTGGAGTATGAAAAATTCTAATTTGAGAAACTTTTAGAATTCATTTTTGTTTTCACTAATTTTCATTTCAGATTCGGAGAAGAGATTTCAGACAAGCGATTATTCAATCAACTTGCAGCATATTGAAGAATTCTCTAAGGAATCCAATTGCTACAACAACTCATCCTCCTTCACCAGCTCAAATCTTCATTTCCATGCAAATTGGCTTGATAATTTCTTTCACTATTGCTATTTCAATTCAGTTTTAAGTTTATGTATTAATTTGGAAACTTTTGGTTTAGAAGTTTGAACGATTTTTCTGTTTTTCATTTAGTCCATGTCATTTATTCTTATTGTTTCATTAAGCTTTCAATTCAATAGTAATTACAATTGTTATGATTTAATTTGAGAAAGTGTGATTTGGATACAATTGATTTTGGGGCTTCTCAATTTTCAATGCATGTTTTGTTAATTACTTTCTAATCCAGTTAATTCTTAATTTCGCTTTATTGATTTCTGAGTTTAATTCATTAGTCAATTACATTCCAATCAATCAAAAATCTAAAAATATGAATCTAGTCCATGACTAGTAACCTCTTCCATCCATTGCACATACCATCTGTTTCTTTTTCTTTGTGAAGTTTTTTTTTCACATTTTTTCAACGAGTTTAATTTTAAGTAACTTTCCCTGAGGAGACGATCTAGGAATTTATTCCTAATTATTACACGACATACTCCTGCACTTGGGATAGCATTAGTGCTACTCATTTTTGAGTGAGTCAAGTTTTTGGCGCCGTTGCCGGGAAAGAAGTTTAACTTGAATTTAAACTCGTTATTTGTTTTTTCTCTTATATGCTTCTCCAAACTGATGTTTCATGTCATGGGTGAGAGACACTTCAAATAGGTTGCTTAGAGTCACATCGAGTGTTGAGAGTAGTATACACAGCTTGGAGATAGATAGCTCGCCTGTCTTTTCTTTGAGAGAGTCAGGTGACGAAATTGAAATTGAATCAGAAAACATGGCTGCACCTGCACCACGCACTCTTAAGGACTATTTGCAACCCACTCGTACCTCCACACCTTCATGCATTATTTTACTAGAAAATGCACCTAATTTCTCTATTAAGCATGGCATGATGTCAGTGATACCTCAGTTCCACGGGATGGATTCTGAGAGTCCTTACCAGCACTTGACAGATTTTGAGTTGGCTTGTGCCACTTTTATCACTAGGGTTGTTACTGATGAATTCATTAGACTTCGTTTATTTCCTTTCTCTCTAAAGGATAAAGCGAAGATTTGGTTTAACTCTTTAAGACCCAATTCTATTTCTAGTTGGTCTGATATGTAGCGTGAATTTTTACAAAAATTTTTTCCCTTTCAGAGAACTCAATTTTTGCAAGAGAAAATCAGCCAATTCAATCAGAGACCTGATGAAACCTTTCAGACCAGTTGGGAAAAATTTAAGGATTTAATGAACATCTGTCCACATCATGGTTTTGAATCTTGGAGGTTGGTGAGCTATTTTTACACTGGTCTCACTCCGGAATGTAAGCAGTTTGTTCAAACAATGTGCAATGGGGAGTTCTTTAGCAAGGAACCTGATGAAGCACTATCATTTTTTGACTACCTTGCTGAGAGCGCGCAATAGTGGAACACTCGTACTGATCGAGTTCCGTTAACAGCACAACCACTAAGGGCTATTTCTGGAGGGGGTAGATATGAGCTTAAGGGAGACACTGATGTTCAAGCCCGAATAACTGCATTGACTAGAAGAATGGAGGTCATGGAAATGGATAAAGTAAAGGCTGTGAAAGTAGCAGAGGCATGTTCTATATGTGCTGATTCCAACCATAAGACCCAAAACTGCCCGATAATGCCAGTATTTCAAGAAAGTGGGTCTGAGCAAATGCAATCAACTAACTGGGTTAATGGAGCACAAAATCAGCCTTTCTCCAACACATATAATCCGGGGTGGAGGAATCACCCAAATTTTTCATGGAGAAATGATCAGCCAGGTCGGTCCCCACCACCTCAGCAGCAGCCATTTCATCAGGGTGCTCCTCAACATCAGTATCCGTCATATCAGAATCCTCAGAGCTATCCTTATGTAGCTCCTCCTGGATTTCAGCCTCATGTAGCTACACAGAGTTCTCAACCTTCATCATCTACAAAGAAAACTCTAGACGACAGTATGGTACAGATGGCCAATACACTTCAGCAATTCATGCAGATTCAGGCCACCACAAATAATCAGAACAATCAGGCCATAAATGAGTTGAGAGGAACTATTAATAAGATAAACACGACCTTGAGCACCCTAGAAAAAGGGAAATTTCCAGCACAACCTCAGCCTAATCCTCAAGTATATAGGCAACAACAACAGCAAGTGCATAATGTCTCAAGGGATGTTATTGAGACAGTGAATGCAGTTCTTACTTTGAGAAGTGGGAAGGAAGTTTCCCGACCAGAGATGCCTATAGACACACAGGTAGTTGCTCCTACACCTGAAGATGTAACGGAGACTGATGAAATTGAGAAAGAACCAGAGGTAGTGAGACCAGAGCTGAAGAAGCCTATGAGTGTAGATACTGAAACTAGTAAGGGATACCAACCTGTGGTTCCCTATCCGCAGAGATTGGCAGCTGGCCAAAAGAACAAGTATCACAAGGAGATTCAAGAGATTTTCAAGCAAGTGAAGATCAATATTCCACTCTTGGATGCCATTCAACAAGTGCCTTCTTATGCAAAATTTTTGAAGGACTTGTGCACAGTAAAGAGGAAGCTTAATGTAAAGAAGAAAGCCTTCCTAACGGAGCAAGTTAGTAACATAAAATATAATACGTACTCCACAGTTGTTGTGGCCCCACGCATTATAAGTAGCATAAAATATAATACGTACTCCACAGTTGTTGTGGCCCCACGCATTATAAGTAACATAAAATATAATACGTACTCCACAGTTGTTGTGGCCCCACGCATTATAAGTAACATAAAATATAATACGTACTCCACAGTTGTTGTGGCCCCAC
>QGSO01000852.1:186110-289196 GCA_011037825.1 Carya cathayensis
TTTAAAAACAAGCTTATCTAATACTTTGAAATTCGATGGATAAGATCCGGGAAAACGCCATCGAGGTACAACGCTAAGGATAAAACTGTTCATGATTTTACAGTTGTCGGTGAAGAACAAATTACGTGATTTACGGAAAAGATAATCTATACGCGTGATTCCAGATGAGGGTAAAGACGAGAGAGATGTGATTGCTGTCGGGAAAGAATCCAAAACGGATTGTCTTGCCGTCTACTATGTGTGAAAAGAAAAGAGAAGAGAATGGTACAGAGATAAGAATTAGCGGGCTGTTACAAGGTTAGCAAGCTTTCCTGCACATTTCCTCACTAGACACTGCCCTATCCCTATTGTAACCAAACAAACTCCTCTGTTTTTCTTAGCCAAAACAGAGAACCATTCACCTCTGCAAGAGCTTAGCCATCCATGTGGCACCGCAACGCCACTCGCCCTGATAGCAGAGGCCATTGTTGCTTCACCGACGGCAAGAGGCTGCCTCATTGCCGCCATTTACTGCGCCTTACTTGTGCTTGGGCCTTATCCCAACAACACCTTCCTCCTCCATTTAAGTCAGTTTGATGGTAGTTCAAACTTCTTCGACGAGTAGGTATAGAATCAGAGAGGAGGTGAGAGGAAGACAGCGAAATGGAGAGCAACGATCGGAGAAAGGAAGAGAGAGATGAAACATCGTGGGTTACCTTGGCCACAATGCTTGAGACACAGTGTTACAACCATGCAAACAAACTCCATCACAAATCATTGTTACGTCTAAATTTTGACTCAAACTAATGAACCAAAAATTTAGTGCAGTTTTACCTGCAAGTATACATGTGTTGTAGTACCTTACAGGGTCGAATCCACAGGGATTCCGTTTAATTGGAAGATTTAACATTTAAGGTCAAGAAAAATAGTCACTAATGATTGAGCATGAACGATTGATGATTAAAACATTCACAAATCTATTTGAATATCACAAGGATTGCTCAAGCATTCACTGTATTCGAAAATCACAATAAATCAAGATAAATATATAGATAATCAAAATATCCAATAATAAAATCCTTCAATCGATCAAAATCACAAAATAATTTTACGTAGATTCGAAAATAATGTTTAAATCATTAAACTTCACCTCTAATCTTAGTACGAGAATTTAGCCAAGTATATTCATCACAAGTGCTATAGAAATTAAATAAATATTCTCCATTAAATAACTAAAATAAAACACAAACTTTAGTACTAGAAAATAACTATAGGAAAGTAAAAATATAGAGAAAATGAAGCCCGAAAGACTCCCTGCAAGTCCGTTTCCCAAGCTCCAGATTAAACACGACAACCCCCTGGTCTTTGGTCTCCGTCCCAGACAAAAAAGGATACAAGTGATTGAGCTAAAATATTGCATATTTTAGCTATTTAAAACCAATGTATTTTAATTGCTTCGTGACATTATTTATTGGTTTTAGATGGAAAAATAGTTAATAAGCATAAATTCGAGTTGTGATTTTTAATTGATTAATATCATGTTTATGCTTAATTTTATAACTATGATTTAATTGGACAATACTTTCTCACATATATAATATTTTATTTTTTTTATAATCTATTTTCTTTTTAATTTATTTCGAGTGTATTTTTTTATTTTCAGCTTAAATAAAATTCACGAGAGCAAACGGTGAAGCTTTTACGTAAAGTCAAAGAAGAAGTTTCACGCGTTGTCTGGGGGTGCTTTCGGTGGGCTAGTTGGACGTAAAAAGGAGATCCGATTCTGAGCCAGGGCACATGCTATATGAGTTTTTCAAAGCAGTTGATGAGGCTGACCTATCCGTGAAGAAGTTAGATGAATATCATGCACAACTTCAAGAACTTCAAAAAGAGAAGAGTGAAAGGTTACAAAAGGTCCTTGAGTTCGTGAGCACTGTGCATAATCTTTGTGCTGTCCACGGGATGGATTTCTTCAGTACTGCAACTGAGGTTCACCCAAGCTTAAACGACTCTACTAGTGTGCAATCCAAAAGCATTAGTAATGATAGTCTATCTAGGCTGGCTAAGACAGTCTTAGCATTAAAAAAAGATAAGCAGCAGAGGCTGCACAAGCTCCAGCAGTTAGCAATTCAGCTAATTGATCTATGGAATCTGATGGATACCTCCCTCGAAGAAAGGAGTAAGCAGCACCGAAAGAATCACCTTAAGCATACAGAAATGCACCTGGATAGCAGCAAAACAAGCACTCGGCATATGCAGAAAAATGATGCAGAAAAAAAACATGGAGCCCACACACATGCAGATCATACACGGCACCTTAAGCACACATGAACCAATCAGGCATCACTCACCTAATGCAGTAGCAGCTCACGGAAGTCAAGCTCAACACTTGCAGCAGATAAAACAAAACCAGCATGCACCGAAAGCAGCAACTACCACCTGCAGAAAAATACACAACATGCAGAAAAGTCAAGCACAAATGCAAGAAAATCAACTCACGGCATCTCAAGCTCAGCACATGCAGAAGAAGGTCTCATTCGGACAGCTTACACATTCACATGCAGCACACAAAAAAAAAAAAAATGCAGAAGAAAAGCAAAGCACATGCAGCCAGCCACTCACACAGCAGGAAAAACAGAAGCATCTCGAGGCACCTGCAGAAAACAGCAATGCAGAAAATCACGGTAGTTGACAGCACATGCAGGAGGAGAACAAGCTGAAATCACTCGGCCAATCAGCACATGCAGGTTGAAAGCCATGCACAACTCACAGATGCAGAAATGCAGTTCAGCAAAGCAGAAAAAAAAAAAAAATCAACAAACACGGCACTTCAACTTTGATGAAACATGCAGCCATACACATGCAAAGTAAATCACAGCTAGCATTTCCACCGAAAACATGCATCAAACTGGAATTGGAGTATACGGACAGCAGCAAAACAAACATGCAGAAGAGGGCACCGAAAAATAAAAGTCAAGACAGAAACGCACGGAGTGATCTACGGGGAAGCATCTTCTTTTCGATTATAAAAAGACAGAGCTGCATGAAAAAAATTTTTCTTTTCTTTACATAACAGACGAGAAGTTTTCTATTCTGTATTACGTTCGGAAGTTTTTTTTTTGTATTACGTTCAGCACCTGTTTTGTTTTCCTTGAGTTGGTTTTATTTTTTTTTCGTTTAGTACTTCTTTTATTTTATCTACTTTCAGTTTTCATTTGCTAGACTTCTTGGTTAACATTGGCTATTCGGCATTTGGATGTTTTTAGGCTGGTTTGGTTATGGACTGATTTTTCTTCGTTTTCTTTAGAGAAGAAGGAGGAAACACATACTGAATTTATACATATTTTGACGTTATAGCAGAAGCAATTTAGTTTTTTTTCTCTCCTCTGTTTTCTATGTTCCTTGTATTCCGTTTGTGCCACACTTGAGAAGAGAAAGAATTTTAAAACTTAGTTTACATTTTCAGTTTTATTTTTATCTAAATTTCAGTTTTTGTTTCATTTTATTCTCATTTTCAGTTCATTTCTTTGGAGAAGCATTCGGTTGGGGTATCATCTTTCTAATTTTGTTTTTTTGGTTTCTTGTTGGAAGAAAGCTCTCTCTCGGCTAAGTTTTTTTTTTTATTTTATTTTATTTTATTTTATTATTAGGTGGTATCCTTATATTTCTTTTCTTGCTTTATTATACTCTGTTTTAGGATAGATCTTAGGATAAATGGAACCAAGTTTTCAATTATAGTCTTTAGCATCTTTCGTTCCATACGGGAGGTGACGAGCAGTTTTTTTTTTTTTTTTTTTTATTGTTTTCTTACATTTTCGTTGAGTAGAGTCGATGGAAGTTACTAATTTTTTTAGACTACCTTTCGTTCAGTTTTTATTTTCTTTCTTTCGTTTAGATTGGGCATAGGCGGAACTCTTTCTATGAGCAGCTTCATTTTATTTTTATTTTTTTATTTCTTTACGTTGGAATTTCTTTAGAGAAGCAGGAGAAATCAATTTAATGGTTCTTCTTTATCTTCTGTAGTAGAATTCCAGACCTTATGTGGGAGGCGGCTAGTTGTTGTATTTTTATTGTTTCTCTATTTTGATGGTAGACGGACGATTATTTTTACGTTGAAGCATTTTACGTTAAAGATGGAAGCTAAGAACTTTGAATTTAATTTTCATTCAGCATTTAATTTTTTTACTTTTGGTTGTGGCATTCGGCGTATTTGATTTTGTTTTTGGCATCTTTAGTTTTATTCTTTTTTTGGACGCCGGGATTCATTTCTTTTTACTTTTCATTGTCATCAATTGTGGAGTTATTTTCATTTCTCTTAATTTTCATTCGGCGGCCAGTCTTTATTTTTTATTTTTCTTTTCTCTTCTTGTTTTACGATATCACTGTCCAGAGCTTAGTAGTCAGATTCATTTTTATGGCTTTGCTTAGATTAATTTTTTTGTTGAACAAGTCTCATTTTTTCGGCAGCTTTAGTTTTATTGAGTAATTTATTTATTTATTTTTTGTTTACTTATTACGTGTTATTTAATTTTTTTCGCATTTCTTTAATCTTTCTTGTCTTTGAGTATTTTCAATTTTCAGTTCGTATTTTAGTTTTATTAATTTCTGAATTTAATCTTTTAGTCATTTACATTTAAAATCCGACAAACAAATCTAAAAATATGAATCTAGTCCATGACTAGTAAAATTTCCATTCATTGCACATACCATTAATTTATTTTTTTTTTGTGAAGTTTTTCACAATTTTTCAACGAGTTTAAATTTTGAGTAAACTTTCCCTGAGGAGACGATCTAGGAATTTATTCCTTATTATTACACGACATCCTACTGCACTTGGGATAGCATTAGTGCTACTCAATTTTGAGTGAGTCAACAAGCCCCTGTACGAAACCAGCTCCTCTCTCGCCATTCACGTATCTTTTCCTTTTTCTTTTTTTCTTTTGGTTTACGTTCTGGTTCCGTTGCCCCTCCAGAAAACAGTTCCTACGTGAACCCCTTCTTCCGTTCTCTTTCTTTTCTTTTTCGTTTCCTCTTAGTCCAACGTTAAAACGTGAAGCTCTCCCTCCGTTTCATGTGCTGTTCGTCCTGCTCTGTTTCTTTGCTCCAAAAATAGAACTGAAAGTCTAAGCCTGCCTTGAAGTCACTGAACCGACCAGTCCCAACTCCACCCAGCTGATGTACAGGAAATTGCTCTCTACTCTGTTCTACTCCTCCAAAACAGAGCAGCTCTATTTTTTTTTCTTCTTTCGCAGAACGTCCCAATGGGAACCAGAGCCTCTCTCAGCCTTCGGTTTCTCAGTGCTCCGTTCGGCGTCCTCTGCTGCAGTCCGAAGCTCCGACCAGAACTTCTCCCAACTTCCCCACTTCTCTGTTTTTATTCTCCTCAACTTCGTTCTTCGTTCGATCCTCCGTCTCAGTGTGTTTTTCTTCCCGTTTTTCGTAAAACTTCCCTCATTTTTCCGTAAAACCTAGCCTTTTTTCCAACATGCCTCCCCCTCTTGTTTTACGTAAAACTTCTCTCTTTTATTCTACTCCCAGATTTTCATTCCCACGTAAGGAGATTTCCGTTCCCCTCTTTTTCTTTTTCCAAACCTACTACTTGACTTTCAGCCCCCTTCTACGACTTTCACGTTGCATGTGCTGTCCATCGAAAATTATTTTCTTCACCGCGTGCGTCTATGAACAACCTAGTTGGCATTACCCCCAGCCTCCAAAATGGAGGTCTGGAGTTCGAATCCCCCCTCCCCAAATGTATCAAAAAAAAAAAGTAAGAAAGTCATCACCGAAAGTTATTTAATGTTCAAAGTCATCTTCATTTTATGTCTTTTTCATCTGCCCAAGTCCACCGCTTTCTTTCTTCTCTTTGTTTATCTTCTGCATATTTCTTTACGTTTCCTCTCAATTAGCATGCTCTTTTGGTCAAAAGTTCAAACAAGATCTCGTGAATTTTATTTAAGCTGAAAATAAGGAGATAAAAATAACACTAAAAAATAAATTAAAAGGAAAAATAGATTATCAAAAATATGTTATATAGGTGAGAAAATATTGTCCAATTAAATCGTAGTTATAAAATTAAGCATAAATATGATATTAATCAATTAAAAATCATAACTCATATTTATGCTTATTAACCATTTTTCTATCTAAAACCAATAATAATGTCACGAAGCATTTAAAATACATTGGTTTTAAATATATAAAATATGCAATATTTCAACTCAATCAATCTCCTTATTTTCAAAACATCAAACAAAATAAAACAAACCAAAGTAAAAGACTTAGAAAGGAAAGAGAAGGGAGGGAGGGAGGGAGGTGGGAGCCTCCGCCTCCCTCTTGGGAGATTTTTCTATTTTAGGACTATGGAGAGAGATGAGAGATTCTCTCTCTAAAATCCAAACTTAAATGAGCACTTCACTCAAGTACAATTTAAATTTCTTTTAGATCATTTATTTAAGTGATCCTACTAGTTAGAATTTGTAGAGATTCAGTTCTAGATATTTTTTTGGAGCTTGGAGCATTATCAGTGTATATTTTGGTGATAAAATTTCTTGGAGAATTTTAATATTTTTTCTCTCAAAGTGTGATATCGTTGATCCAAAATTCAGATAGTGTGATCGTGATTTAGCTACTGGAGTTCTAGTGAAGAAGTCAATGTTTGAAGATCGTTAAAAGTTATGGCTACTACTGCGGTAGAGACAAACGGGTCGTTTGTCGTGTCATGTAAGAGAGTCAATTGACAAAAGTTTTGTAATTAAGAATTTACTTATAATTGATTTTCAAATAATAAAATTGACTTTTCTGATGTTGGTTGCCCCATAGGGTTTACTTTTAAAGAGTTTATTTAAAGGATTTCCCTTCATTACCAATTTTGGTTTTATGCAATTTATTTACTTGATATTATAGTTACTTATTAAATAATTGCATGATTGAAGACTAACCAATTTGTTGAGTGAATTGGTAGATATTTTCATTTATATAAGGGGTACTTCGGTAATTTCACTTTTCAATCCCCTTAATCCTTGAACAAAAGCTTTTAGATCTTTTTGTTTTTGTAAGGTCTTGGAAGACTGTTATAGGAATGGCAAGACTGTTTTGTATACATCGGTAGAACTTCAGAAACACAAATCCATGAAATGGTGAAAAGCGTTTCTTTGTAGGATACTCCAAGAATGGTGATACCAAGGACTATTCTGTGAATGGCTCTGCAAAATATTATGTTTTTGGAGTAGTTAATGTTGTTTCAATCATTGCTACCACATATGGCTATGAAATTATCCCTAAAATACAGGTATGGTTGAGCCACTGCTTTCATTCTTGTCCATATTTTAGTGAAATAGCAATATGTTTCACATCTAACTACAAAATATTCACTAGATTTCTTTCATGTGCAGGCAATTGTAGGTAATATTCACTGGATTTCTTTCATGTGCAGGTAACTATAGCTCCTCCAGTGCAGGGCAAGATGTTCAAAGGTTTTTGCGTTTGTTACGCTGCTATAGCCTCGACTTTTTTCAGTGTTGCAATTTCTGGTGTTCTCCTACACTTCACAAGTAAATCTTGATTCTTCAACAATTTCCTGTACTTGATCTTCATAATCCTCTTCTTTCAATTTTTCTAATAAAATGTTCTGTTGCATTTGCAGGATTAATTGAAAGCTTAGTGCATGCACATCAAGTTCATAAGGTTTCAGAGAATAATTCCATGGTATTAACAAAGCCTATCACCCAAAGCTAGTTCAAAATTAACTAAATTATAGTTAGATATACTTCACATTGAGTTACACATGCGTGTGCTCTATAATTGTTGTTTAGTATTCATACGCAAGACTAAAATTAATATGTTAATTTAGAATCTTTAAACTTTTGTAGGATAATTGTAATATCCCGCTCATTCTCTCTCTTATAATCATGAGTCTCATTCTGCATGCCAAATCTTAATGGCGTGTTTTTAAATATATCAAGTGATTTCTAAAGTGAGCCCAATGTTTTTTAAACCCTCGAATATTTTAATTGTGCTGAAAATATTTATATGAGATATTTCTAGTGTTATTAGACCAAACCTGATTTTAAGTAAGACAATTATAATATTTTTGAAGAGCTCGAAAAAATTATAATTGTGGAAACTAATTTTATTTAAATGATTTTAGTCATTTAAAAATATTATGAGATTTTAATTATGTTGAAAACTCTAAATTAATTAAATGGTTTTATTCTCTTAAAGATAATTAGCAAAACTTCATCATTTAATTAATGCTAAAGATTATATTTTATAAAATAAAGTTTAATAAAAAAATATTCTATCTTAATTTCTCTCAGTGTTTTAAGTTAAATAAATGTTTACGCATTTTCAAATCATCGTTTTAATTCCCCACTGTTAGATCATTTTAGGAACCCTAGGGTGAAGGCCTAGATTAAATACCCAAGCCCTCCCCTTTTTTCCTTAGCAACCGCCCCACTCCCTTCTATCTTTCTCTCTCCTCGAATGCCACCCCCCACCCTAACCTCCCCTTTCTATGCCCCACGCCACCGCGCAACAACCCAGCCCAACATTGACACCCATAGAAGCCGAGGGCCTCACTGGCTCAACCCCACCACCAGTTCCCTTCCCCCAACAGCCTCTTCTTCCCTCGTAGTTCTGCCTCTCCAACAGATGAAATCCATACGAGTTCCTCCACCCAACGCCACTGTGCCTCAGTTCCACGCCACCAGCAGCGCTTCCCTCCGCCAGAGATCATCTGGCTAACGCACCCAGCCTTTCCCACACACACAACCCAGAAATGAGTTTCATGCATGGTTTCTCCCTCTCGCACAACCGTAGCGCCACCGTAAGCTACCCTATGCCACCGCACAGTGCTCCTCTCTTCGGTCACCTCAACTTCCACCAAACCCACCACCAGTAGCCCCCATGCGCAGCTCCCTCCCTCTAACCCAAAACGGGTCTCCCACGGCTTCACCACCATCGACAGCGTTAGCGTCGCTGTACACTTGTTCTGGCCCTACCAAGCACCTCCCTCGACCACCACGACTCCTCCCCGAGCTTCTTCGTGCCAGCCAAACCTCCACTTTCCTCACGCCCTCTCACTCTCTCATGGGTTTCTCCACCCATTTGGTCTAGATCCGCCACCCTTCAGCCACCGCGCCACCTCCTCCTAGCCACCACAGCTCCACTGCACCTCTCTCAAGCCCTCCATGGCCAGCCAACAACCAACGAAGCTCCCCTCTCCAAATCTCCTTGTGTAAGACCCACAGATTCTATTTGAAACCCACGGCTCTGCCGTGCTCTCCACCACACCAACCACCATAAGGCCACCATGAACCTCCCAAGACCACCCCTAGCCCTTCCCTAAGCCAAAAACCATCACCTTAGTGGTGACAGCCACCGTACGCGGTTTAGTTGCCGCGTACGACTCTTTCAACGAAGATGTCTTTGATCATGACGAGTAGTGAGCAACGCTTGGGTTAAGCCAGACGACGGTATAACCCTCTCTCCCTCGTTATTTATGTTAGATGTTAGTTGGTTGATTGTGAAGTTCACTGTGTGGTGAAGTGTTAGGCATAGTTGCGTAGTGTGTTATGAAGTGTTGTGGACTATGCTGTGAAGTGTGTGTTGTAGTAGTGATGTGGCATAGTGTTGTGAAGGGAGCACATATGGCATGTACTCCATGTTGTGTAGCGATGCACTGTGTGGTGTGTGTCGTAGTAATGTGTGGCATAGTGTAGATGGAAGAGAGTTCACGTGGAGTGTACTACATGTAGTGAAGTCGTGATGTACCAGATGACGTGTCACGAAGGTTAGATGGCATAGTTGAGGAGCGTAGAACGTGTGGTGTACTACATGTAGTGAAGTCGTGATGTACCAAATGGCGTGCCACGAAGGTTAGATGGAGTAGTTGAGGAGCGTAGAACGTGTGGTGTAGTGTCGAGAACTGTAGAGCAGTGTCTGGAAATACTTGTGATGTAACCCTATCATAGTGACTGGTGTCATGGTGTAGCTTGGGATTAGCCTTCAGCTACATGACATGACAAAGGTGTAGTGTGAATGGGGTCCTATCGTGTTAAGTGTTGGGATGAACTTGTAAAGGACCAGGAAGTAGAAAAGTCCTGCCGATCGAGTTTGAATAGAAGTTGGTATCGGAGTATGGAGCTTGTTTATACAAGTGGGCGTTCAACAGATTATATGTTAATCTTAGGTGATAAGGGGGTAAGGTACATGTGCATCAACTGAGATGCATGTACTGGACGGATTTACCATATATAACGGGTAATCTGTCCTAAGTATGGGTACATAATGTTTAAGTCTCAGAGTTGGCTTAAAACTGTGTGGCATGTATGGATGGGAATGAGGATTTAGTGTGATCTAAAGGATGCGTGTAACAGCCCGCTAAAATTATCAGTTTTGGATTCTTTCCCGACAGCAATCACATCTCTCTCGTCTTAACCCTCTATCTTTAGTTATTTATGTTTAACATAGTTGATTTGGTTGGCTGTAGACTGTGTAGTTAGTGTTTGTGGAGTTCGCTGCGTAGTTGTGAAACGAAGTGTGATTGTGAAGTGTTAGGCTTGATTTTGTAGTTTTGTGGACTGTGCTGTGAAGTATAGGCGTGAGATGGATGCCGTAGATGTGATACGGCGGGTTGTGTGAAGAGAATACGCGTGTAGCGTATTCTGTGTAATGCAGCGACGCGCCGCGCGACATGCGCTGTAGTGATGTGGGTCGTAGAAGGAAGGGAGTACGCATGTAGTGTACTCCGTGTGGTATGGCGATGCATCGTGTGATGTGCATCGTGTTGATGAGTGTTGTAGCGAAGGAAGTACGCGTAGCGCGTACTCCGTGTCGCGTAGCGATGCACCGTGAGACGTGTATCGCAGTGATGGGTTTTGTAGTGTGAATGGAAGAGAGTTCACGTGAGTGTACTCTGTACTAAGTCGTGATACACCGGATGGCGTGTCACGAAGGGTTGAATGGCGTAGCAGAGAAGTGTGGAGCGTATGGTGTAATGTTGGGAAACTGTATGACAGTGTCCCGAAGCAGTGATGATATGGATTATAGTCCGGGATGACTGGTGTCATCTTGTGGTTGACTATGGCTAAGAGTATATGGATTGAGAAATGAGTTGTTTGTTTGGTTGTTATTGATAATTTTAATGAACTTGTTTTAGTGCAAAGGCTTTCTGAAGTCAATTTATCTCTTCCGAGTATAGTGAAACCTCAAGTTGGCCGTGGTGTTGCAAGTGCTTACAATATGGCAATTGAGTTCAGAAGTGAAAATCTTAAGGACTTGAGTGTTCCTCTTCCAGCTGTTGTGCAGTTCCTCGTGTCTCGCGCTCTATTCTCATAGAACGCGACGATCGAGGTAAGTTAGCCTCTAACTTACTATCAGTTTATTGTGTATGTGTGATGGGTAAGAGAACTACAATTTATGTATGTATGTTATCGTATATGCCATGTCATGCTATGTCATTACATGTTTATCTGTTACGTATGATTTAATCTCTCATGAATAATTATCTGTTATATAATCTTTTCTGTCATACAATGATGTATGTTATAAGTATGCCATGTTAAGTATGCCATATGATACATGTATGCCATGAAATGTTTATGATTAAATCATATTATGCCATTTACAAGTATACGCCATGTTAGAAAAGTATATGATATTAAATAATATCACATGCATTAAGAAAGATAAGACATGTTATGTTATAATAATGCGTGGGGCCACAACAACTGTGGAGTACGTATTATATTTATGTTATTTATAATGCGTGGGGCCACAACAACTGTGGAGTACGTATTATATTTTATGTTATTTATAATGCGTGGGGCCACAACAACTGTGGAGTACGTATTATATTTTATGTTACTTATAATGCGTGGGGCCACAACAACTGTGGAGTACGTATTATATTTATGTTACTTATAATGCGTGGGGCCACAACAACTGTGGAGTACGTATGTAATGACCCTTCTTGGAAACCCCTTTTTATGCACCCAAAGTATTAAGTGTATGCATGTGAATGTATAGTATAGGTAGTAAGTATTGTACGTATTTTCATGAAAGGAAATGTGAGGCTTGTGCCTCATGCTCTAAGCGATGCTTTAAATAACAAGAAGAAAGTGTTTTAAAATGCCCCTATGAACTGATGTTTTAAATGATGCCATGAAAGATGATGTTAAATAATGCTTTAATAATGCCACAGATTGATGTTTTAAACGAATGGTAATTCCTATCGTCTTCCTTAAAATTATTTTCTAAAAGTCTCACTACAAGGATGGGCGTTACAATAGTGGTGCCTATGGCTTTTGTTGTAAGCATAGACTCAAAGCAGTAATATTGGTGACTATCACTATGATGTAAAATTTTTTTTGCATTGTGAAGTAAATAATGTAATATGTAATATGTTGTGTATTATGTGTGTGTTGATGTATATTAATATTTATTTTGTTTTATAAAATTTTGAATGGGCAATAGAAAGTTAAAAAAAATAGCTATAAAAATATTCATATAGAGAAAAAGCTTATAAAAAATAATATACATAAAGGCCTACTATAAAAAAGCTTTTTAAAAAGTGTTAAAATAAAAAAGTAATATAAAAATATTTTAAAAAATTTTAAAGTCTTTTTGAAAGAAAAACAAGAAAACAAAGGATAATAAGCCAACCTAGATATTCAGATTTACATCCGGTTATAGTCCAGACTTTTTCAATTTTAAAAATCTAAATACGGATCTAGTTCTGGCTAGGTATTCAGTTCTACACCCCTATTAGTCTGTATACAAATGGAATTAGATCCAATTACCTTTCGATTATGCTCTCTTTTCGAAACATTGGTAATTTATTTTCTGCAGAATAAACAAGTTTTAAAAAGTAGTTTTGAAAAAATGAAAGACTTCTAGAAAAGAGAGATTTTTTAAATTCCCATGTGTAAAATGAATTTGCGTTAAAAAAAAACCTATTTATAGATAACTAAAGGACGATTACGAAAGGTTATAATTTTTCATTTTTTTTAAATTTTTTTTGAATGTTATATAGTAGCACCTGCTACCAAAGACACCAGTGTTGGACTTGGTCCAACCAGTGGAATATTGGTTTGAGTCGCATTAGGCAGATCACTTGTTGTTTAACCATCCTATTCTCCTTTTGGAGTCACTGATGGGCTGTTGGGTTCACGTGATGATTGTGCACCTAGGCCTATGAGACCGTACGAGATGATTCGACCCCTTCCTTTGGGGTCAAATAGGGTTACTTCCCAGTTTTTCTCTTCCACGAAAAATCTGGAAAAGAGGGGTAGACAATCTGGGAGGTATAGGCCCGACCCCACGCCCAAAGCAGGAGGAAATCAGAACTTGCAAGGCTAGCAAAGGGGCATCACTACTGCTAAACCAATTAAAGCTTGGCGCTTTAAACATACATCCAATTTTCTCTTTTAATTTATTATTTTTTGAAAGAAAATGGTAACATCTTCCTTTAAAATCAACCAATACCATATTTGTCTTTCACAATTAGAGATAAAATCTCCTTGGGTCCCTCCCCTAACTAGATAGATTTAGCATCAGACTTCATAGCCAATTTAGCAAGAGTATGCGCCACCACATTGCTATCTTGGTAAGAAAAAATAGTTATCGATGAAACATGCACGAGACTTTATATATTCAATCACTTGACCCATTCATGAATTGTCCTCAGTCCTAGAATTAATAGCATGCACAACAGACTTTGCATCCCCTTTGAAGAGAACTTACTGCATCCCCAGCTCCTCACATAGCCTCAAAGCTCTACTTAGTGCATAACATTTAGCAAGGAAAACTGAACCGACCTTGTCTCTTGATGCTATTAAAGTAGCCAACACATCCCCATTACTATCAATAATAACAATGCCAAGACCCATCTTTTCACTACCCTTATCAAAAGCAGCATCAAAGTTAGCTTTGTAAAAGGAACAATTTGGCATCTTCCAACACTGCTTTCCCTCTATAGCAACTTCCCTCCCATCACTGTTTGGTTTCTTCAACTGTATTGTTTTGAACTCATCAAGCTCAACAACTGCCATTTTCATAACTACATTTGGACTTCTAAATTTATCATAAAAAACAAAACCATTTCTTCTAATCCAAACGTTATGAAAAATAGAAGCAACCAACTGTAGCTTGTTTGTTGGTAACCAAGAGGACAGATCAAGCCACAGTTGCATAAAATCCCTTGCACCACTCTTCCACTTTTTAACAAGACTCACTTCCTCAGCCCAAACATCTAATGCAGCAAGGCAACTCCTTAGAGCATGAACAACAAACTCTTCCTCTGTGCAATAGATTGGATAGTTGTTGTTATTAGGGGTGCAGAACTGAACTGGAGTTTTTTTCCATTATGGTCTAAAACTTGGAAACCAAGTGAATCCAAGTGGTTATCTACCCGAATTTCACCTGGGTGGATAAGAAATACTTCTAAATGCCCAGACCCAGTTACGGATTCAGTTATATAACTAGATATCTATAACCGATTTAACTTTTTTAAAAAATTTGCTAATGCACAAAATGTCATTTTGTCATGTAAACAACATTGTTTTGTCATCAACATAAGAATTCGGCCAGCCCCTTCAACCTTCACAGTTCAAACTTCACACCCTTGAACCCTTCCACTTGAGTCCTTTCCCCTTCCCCCCAAAAACCCTCACTCTTGCTTAGCGCTAGATCTGTCATCACTGGTAGCTAGGTTGTCTTCCATTAACCCTAAAATCACTTAGAGTCAGACTTCACCCTTTCGTTTGCCAATTCTCTTTCACATATAGTATATTCCTCTCTCTCTCTCTCTCTCCCTAAAATCACTTAGAGTCAAACTTCACTTCAACTTCCCCCTTTTGTTAGCCAATTCTCTTTCACATATAGTATATTCCTCTCTCTCTCTCTCTCTCTGATTTGTGAATGTGAATCTCATTTTGTGCTCTTTTTGGTCTTTTCTTTTTTATAGGAAGTGGCATCACTCTTGGCAGTCATACAAGTAGAGGTATTGAAAGTGCTATTTGACTTAACACTTTAATAGAAATATGTTATAATCAAGTCTAATAAGAACTTATTAACCACCCTTCTCATTTTCGTTATAGTACAGCACTTCGACCTTCAGATGGTAAAATAGTCTTAGAACTAATTTTATATGACAATGCTTGCAATCACGAATAAATAACATACTTTGCTCATTGAACTCAACGAGTTGATATGTTCAAGAGTCTAGTCGAGTTCTCATTGTTGGTGATTTTAAATTATAGGCTTTAAATCATCACTTTTGATATTTGCAAAATTCTGGCAAGATCTTACCAAATCTATTTGTAATTCCTCCATTTGTGAGTAATTGCTTTAAACAACTATGTCTCAGCCCAATATGCCATGATATTTTATATATGGTTATGGGCTTGTGACAGTGTAACTTTGCTGTTAGTACAATGCAAAGAAATTGGAGACATGATGGGTTTCAACCAAATAAAAATCTTTAACAAGTAAATTTCCTAGCCACTTTGTGTCTTTGTTAGGAAAAGTGAATGCAATAAACTTAACCAGTTATGCAGATTTGCTTATTTGATCCCTAAGAGTGATGGGCCTCAAGGCAGATCAAGTCTTAAGAATCAATTACAAGATTAAGAGCCACGAAGATCAAGGAAGCAATGCAAGGATTGTTGCAATCTAATTGGGTTGAAGCTAGCAGGAGCCCAACACTCATGATGAGCTTGAGACATGAAGATCCAGTTTTGATCGACTTGATCCAAGTTATGGAAGACACGACTTGGGCCTATTGTTATTGAAGGCCATGAACTTATTTATTTCATTAAAATGACTTATTTGATTAGTCATATGAATTAATCTAGAATAATTGAGCTTGGGGGATGTCCAGCCCACACGTTTTATTTCTAATGAAGTAGGGTATTTGGGAAGGCCTTGTATTTTGGCCAATGGCATATTTGAAAAATTATTATTTTATGTGAACTAGGGTTTTAGAAGTACTGTAGCGCGACACTGTTCACGCTACAATACCCACAGCTCACTTAGGGTTTTTGGGGAATATTATTTAAACCACTTATAGTATCATTTGAGAAGTTAAGACATTATTGAAATTGATGAATTTTATTGATTGTGAGTTGAGTTTATCTCCTCTTGTTCTTGATTGAACGTTTGAACTTATCAAAGGTAAATCACAACCTTTGTGGCGTTCCTCTTTTGTAATCCAGGTTCTCGAGACGGGTTCTTCAATGGGTCTAGATTTTAATATAATCTAGGTTCTTGAAACAGGTTCTCAACGAGTCTAGATTCTCCATCCATAGACTTAAGTTTGGCTTTCTTGGGTTGGTTTTCCATTATTGTCGTTGGGTCTCAAAGCGAGTCGATTGTGGTTCACATCATTTGGTATTCAAAGCAAGGTTTCCAATCATTTCTGAATCTATCTTTTAATTCTTGTATCTTTAAATTCATTTCTAGGGCTTCAATGTTCTAGGGTTACAAAAAAGAGAGAGCAGAAATTCGTTTTTCCTAGGGCTGCCAAATTATTCTATCATTTGGGTTTCGTGTTCATCATCTTAGGTTGGCTAAATTCCTTGTTTGAGGGCTGCCAAAATTTGCACCATCTAGCGTTTGAAATTTCTAGGGTTTCTTACATATTTGAATTGTCAATTGCTTGAAGTTCCGTTTCGTTGTTTCTTTCTACTTTTGTCAATTCTTGTGTGTTTGAATTTAATTGTGTGATTTATACACAATTGAATATTTCTATTTGTGCTTGAATTGGTGAGAAAAGAAAAAAGAAAGGAAGAGAAAAGAAGATAAAAGAAAAGAAAGGAAAAGAAAAAAAAATCGAAAAAAAAAAATCCGAATTTTTTTATTTTATTGATTGAGCGTTATCTTTAAAGGGCTGAATACATCTTTCTAGTTGATATCTTATTTCGTAATTACTCTTTCCATCCTATAAATTCCTTGAATCTCGTGTCATTTTATTTCTTCCGTGTTTTCTTGGACCTAATTACTAGTTAGAACAAAACAAGGTTGTATTGTCTTGGTTGAGTTCAATTAATTCTTAAAGAACTTGAGTGGGAAAACTCTTGAGGTAAAAGGCAAGAGAGTGTGAGATCATTATCGGGAAAAAGTCAATTAAGAGTGAAACATGAGTGGAGCGCCATTATTCGAGTGTAAACACGTAAGGGAGCGTGTTAGGTCTTTTTTTTACTAACATTCTTTTTGTGCAGCATATACTATGTCTTATGATAATGACTCAATATCGAAGGGGGTGACAGACAATTCATTCTTTGTGTTGCACAGTCCATACAACAAAAGTTTGAAAGGTTAAATTTGAAGTTAGGGGAAGTGAAGGATAAGATGGAACAACAAGGTGCATTGATTAGAAATTTACAAAGTGGGAGAGATAGGAGTAGACGTGAGCCTAGTGATGAACATGAGTATAAGAATGAGAAGTATGGTGAGTCTCTTATTGTCAGGCGTGCTCTTAATACACAAGTAAGATGAATGATACAGAGCTGCAAAGAGAGAACATTTTCATACTAGATGCCACATCAACAACAAGGTATATTGAATTTACCTACCTTGAAATACCCTAGACCATACAAGTTACAGTGGTTGAATGATTGTGAGAAGGTTAGGGTAAATAAGCCAGTGTTAGTTTCATTTTCAATTGGGAGGTACAAGGATGAGGTACTTTGTGATGTAATGCCTATGCATGCTGGCCATATTTTGTTGGGGAGGTTGTGGCAGTGTGATAGGAGAGTGATCTATAATGGGTTTAGAAACATATACAGTTTTGAAAAGGATGGAAAAACAATCAAACTTGCTCCTTTAACTCCAACACAAGTCCATGAGGACCAACTGAAACTGAAAAGTAAGGTTGATCAAAAAAGGAAGATTGAAAGTGAGATTGATCAAAAAAGAAAGAGTGAAAGTGAGGTTGATCAGAAAAGAAAAAGAGAAATTGAAATTGATCAAAAAAGAGAGTAAAAGTGAGGTTGAGCGAAAAATAAAGAGTGTGAGTGAGATTGAGGAAAAAAGAAATAGTGATCTCGAAAAGGAGAAGGAGAGTGATAGAAAAAAAGAGAGTGAAAAGAAAAACAAGAGTGAAGAAAGTGAGAGAGAAGTGAGTTTTTATGTAAGGGCGAATTTTAATACTAACAAATTTAATGAATCTTTGCCTAGTATTGTTATCTCTTTGTTGCAGGGATATAAGGTCGTGTTGCCTAGTGATGTTCTTTGTGAATTGTCACTTATTAGAGGAATAAAGCATCAAATTGATTGTGTGACAGCATTGGAGAATTGGCAACACTACCTTTGGCCAAAAGAATTTGTCCTACATACCAAACATAAGTCCTTGATTCACTTGAAAGGACAAGGTAAGTTTAATAGAATGCATGCCAAATGGGAGGAATGTAATGAGACTTTTCCTCATGTCATCAAATGCACACATGGTAAGGAAAATTTTGTGGTTGTTGCAATATCAAGAAGGTATGTCCTTGTCTTCATTTTGGATGCAAAGTTATTGAGATTTGAATATGATAAGAAATTGCATGCTAGTGATGATGACTTTGATAATGTGTATGGAGTATGTGAGAAAGTATCATTTGGTAAGTTCTATAGACTAGATTGGTACTTATTTAGAGAGAATAGACATTTTGTGCCTAATAGTTGTATGTGTGAGTTGCTTGTGCTTGGAGTACATGGAGGTGCTTTGATTGGACATTTTGGTGTAAAGAGGACCTTAGAAGTGTGTGATAGACATGGAGGTAGTTTATTTGGTAACTTGGGTGTGCTGAAGATTTTAGATGTGTTACATGAGCACTTTTGGGCATGTCATTTGCCATACATTGACGTGTTGCATGAATGTTTGTGCCAATGTCATTTTCCATTCATTGACATGTTGTATGAACATTTGTGAAAATATTATTTGTCATTCATTGAGGTCGCATATAATTGGAGTGGTCATTTTGGTGTAAGGAAGACTTTAGATATATTTCATGAACATTTGTGGGAATATCATTTTCCATTCATTGAATTGTTGCATGAACGTTTGCTAGAGTATCATTTGTCATTATTAGAGTTTGTATATAATAAGACCATGCAGACTACTATTTCTCATTTATCTTTTGAAGTTGTTTTTGGCTTTAATCCACTTATTCCTTTTGATTTAATACATTTACCAACTGATGACAGAAGTAGCTTCGATGGACATTTCCAAATTCTTGAGAAAATTAATGATACTTCATATCTACTGGATCTTCCAGGTAAGTATCATGTATTTGCCATTTTCAATATTACTGATCTATTTCCTTTTGATCCAGGTGGAGATTTAAGGTTGAATCCTTTTGAGCAGAGGGGGAATGATGGGCCCCAAGGCGGACCAAGTCTTAAGAATCAATTACAAGATTAAGAGCCATGAAGATCAAGGAAGCAATGCAAGGATTGTTGCAATCTAATTGGGATGAAGCTAGCAGGAGCCCAACACTCATGACAAGCTTGAGACAAGAAGATCCAGTTTTGATCGACTTGATCCAAGCTATGGAAGACATGACTTGGGCCTATTGTTATTGAAGGCCATGAACTTATTTATTTCAACAAAATGACTTATTTTATTAGTCATAGGAATTAATCTAGAATAATTGGGCCTGGGAGATGTCCAGCCCACACGTCTTATTTCTAATGAACTAGGGTATTTGGGAAGGCTTTGTATTTTGGCCAATGGCATATTTGAAAAGTTATTATTTTATGTGAGCTAGGGTTTTAGAAGTACTGTAGCGCGGTACTATTTAAGCTACAGTACCCGTGGCTCACTTAGGGTTTTTGGGGATTGTTATTTAAACCACTTGTAGCCTCATTTGAGAAGGTAAGACATTATTGAAATTGATGAATTTTATTTATTGTGAGTTGAGTTTATCTCCTCTTGTTCTTGATTGAATGTTTGAACTTATCAAAGGTAAATCACAACCTTTGTGGTGTTCCTCCTTTATAATCCGGGTTATTGAGACGAGTTCTTCAACGGGTCTAGATTTTAATATAATCTAGGTTCTTGAAACGGGTTCTCAACAGGTCAAGTTTCTCCATCCATAGACTTGAGTTTGGCTTTCTTGGGTTGGTTTTCCACTATTGTCGTTGGGTCTCAAAGCGAGTCGATTGGAGTTTACATCAAAGAGATTGCTCATCCACAAAAGGTTGAATATAGATCCACTGGTTAAGTTGCAATCATCGTGGTTAGTTATTTAACTTGCATCTGTATATCCTTCAACGACTGAAGGAAACCTAAAGTACTCAATATCATAATTCATGGAATTTTTTAAATATTTTAACTTAATTTTACGGTTATCCAATGAATATGATTAGGGTTATTTGTGTATCTACTTAGTTTGCTTAATACAAATGCAATAGTCTATCTAGTGTATGTCATAGCATATATTGAACACTCAAGCGTATTCAAGAAGTTTATCCACTAATTTCCTAGTCTTAGGATATGATCTTACATTAGAATAAAAAAGGTGCATGTAGTTGTGAATTTGCAATCAAAGTGAATGTACAAAAGATGTAGTCGTGGGCTTGCATTTTGCTAAAATCATTTCAGAACCAATAGATAGTCGCATCTGTTAACAAAAGGCACAATTCACCCATTTCAACCAGTTGGCACTGGTTTGAGTTTCAACAAAATCTTAACCCTTAACACTAATTTGCCTATGCACCTTTTTGGACCATTGATGGGTTTTGCGCCCAGACCCGCAAACTTACCTCCTTCCAAAGCATTAAAATTGCTTTTGTGATTTTGGGGATGATTCGAATCTCTCCCTTTAGGAGTCATACTTAGGTGTAGTTTGGATAGTGAAATGAAATTAGATGTTTTAGATAAAAGTTAAAAGTTGAATAAAATATTATTAAAATATTATTTTTTAATATTATTATTGGTTTGAGATTTGAAAAAATTAAATTGTTTGTTATATTTTGTGTGGAAATTTGAAAAAGTTATAATGATGAGATGAGATGAAACAATTTTTGTATCCAAATGAGGCCTTATTTTCATCTTGATGGTTGTCATCCTTAATCACACATAATAATGTGATAGATTTAAATCAAGTGCCAATTAAATGGTTTATAGAAAAAGCCAGCCACTACAATAGAAGAGGATTTTTGCAAGGAAAAGATTTCATTGCTAAAAGAATTTTTTCGTTTCAACCTATCTTTTAGCAATGAAAAGTTTCATCACCCACTTTCGCAATTGCCTTGTTGGCATTGCAGCCTTAGCAATGAGTTTCATTTTCATGGCTTAAAGCTACCTTTTATGCAACGAGAATCTTTTGTTGCAAATGTCTATATTCTCGTTGTTAAAGTCCATTGAGGGAATCTTGGAAACAGTTGAAAATATATATTAGCAACGATTTATATTTGTTGCTAAATAGAAGTAGCAACGATTTAGCAACAAATTTGATTCATTGCAAATACAATCCTGAGACGAGTAACTTGGTTGCAAACAAATTTGCAATAATTTTTATGCATTGCAATATATATTTGCAACAAATGAATTTCATTGCGAATATATAACTTGCAACCATTATTTTCCTTGCAATTAATCTTTGATAATGTATTCAATTCAGTGTAATATGCTCATTTGCAAAGAAACTATAGTGTTGGTAAATGTGATTTGAAATGAATTCAGTAGTTACAAAAACACATTATCAACGAATGAATATCATTACAAATGTTCATTTTCCAATGCTATACATTAGTTGCTATACCACATTTGCAATGGTAATCATTTGTTGTTAATGTATTTGTACAATGACTAAGTTCATTGGATAATGATGTTTTCCAAAGATTTACATTCGTTCCAATTGTTCTACCGTAACGACAAATATTAGTTGCAAATCAACATCTCCAACAATTTACATTCTTTGCAAATATTTTTCAGCAATAAAACACTTTCATTACAAATTTACTAAACATTATTGCAATGAACTTCCCCCCTTACAATTTATGAATATGCAACGAATAAAAGTTGTTAAAGTATATTGTGACCAGATAATGTTTTTTGCAACGAAAGCATGTCGTTGCAAATAGACAGAATTTGTTACATCTGTCGTTGCAATTCTTTGTTTGGTTTTGGTAATTTAATTGGTGCTGGGTTTTGAATTGGATTGCAAGTTAAAGGAGTGGCAAAATTTTCACAATGCAAATAAATTCACTGGACAACAAGCTACCACATATAATGTCATGGACTTGTAAAAACAAATTCATGAATGATCTGCAACCTAAAATGCACAATTGGATTGACCAGATCTGTTACAATCTCATCTCATATGATCTGTTATTCATTAATGAATTCAAACATTGCTAATTGAAACATATAGTGCACGAGAATATTCTTAATTACTTCTCACAATAATACTGTCATCTCTATGTTCCACACACAGATGCTTACAAGCATAGGCCAACTTCATTAATTTTATACCACAATAGCCTTCATACAAGCACTCCACATACACCATTTCATTGATGTCCATTACAATATCAAGAAAATCATTCATGCTCGGCCATACAAAAACATTAATATGAAACTGTCCTATATATATAGTCTAAAAAGTAGTTGCATACAACTGTAGGTTTTGCTTTAACCTAACTTCCAACACTAATTTTAACATTTATCACCTAACTAACACCTACTTCAACTATATATACTAATGTAAGGCTTTTACAAAATATTCATCATTGGGCATTGTCAACCACATATCCACATCATTTTTCAATCTTAACAAAATAACTTCATCCCCTTTTCTTCTCATGCATCTATCCACTGTAAACATGTAGTCAAACATGGGACAATGACAAAATACTTGTACTAGTGTCCAAACTATCTCATGAACTATTGCAAAAAACTTATATGTTCCCAAAACTTGTATATATTTACCTTTGGCCAAAATTCACTACATGTCTTTTTCAAATGGTGTAAAAAGTTGCTTATTCGTCGCTTTTGGGTTCTCTACGAGACTCCAAAATCTCAGCCAGCCTCAGGCTTTTGCATTCTTCATAGAGCCTCTGTCTCTCCATAACTGATTCCAAGGCCCTTGTCAGTTCCTCACACTTGTCTTTATAGCTCAAACCTTTTTCTACTAGATTGGTGACCAAATGAGAGGTTAGTTTAGGTTCAAGTACAACTAAACTGCCCAAACCTCAGACACACCCAGATCTGTCCCCTAGTACCTATTTGAAGACATCCTTTGCTACATCTTGATCCGTGCAATTTGCATCTCTTTTTTTCAATAGGCAGACCATTGGATTTATCATACAAAAAGAATAGATATCTTATGTAATTAAATATTCTTTTTAAGACTGCATAACTAAATCCATTAGACTATTATTGTTGCTGCTTACATAGTTTTCTTTAGTATGCTCTATAACAAATCTCACTTTCTTCTTAGACCATCAAGATAACTTATCAAAATCTATTAAGTTGTAGACTTTGTCATGCTGCAAAGTCATTATAGTTAGATCATTACGGTTATAATGATATTCACATTTACTAGCTACAAATACTATACATAATAAAATTTTCTTACATTCTCAACGATCAACCTGACAAATGACTTCGACCTGGCTACATGATTTGTTCATGCCTTCTCCATATTTATCTTATTTTGGCTCGATAATTTGTAGGTCATCCAAACCATGGAAATGAATTACTATACTAAATCAAAATGTACATTATTCTCCATCATACGATGTTCTTCCTTAACATGTATTCCTTACAATCTCAGTCCTAAATAAAATCCTACATATTTATATACAAATTGAAATTGGGACATTATTCCCACTTGTCTAATTTATCACATCCTAACCCTGAACACGATATAAATAATGTTTTACTTGGAAAGCAAGAGATATCTATCATTCACACAAATTTTCCCATACTGGTGCATCCACCATTGTTGACCTTCTTGCCAAGGCCTCTACATGTGTAGTGCTTCTCTTATATTCCATGTACAATAGATGATGAAAGGCATTGTAATTATTTGTAGTTGTAATTCAACACATTCTCTATGATTTGGGTTCTCCCAATTTAGGATGAAGTTTGGCTAATAATGTAATGTAAGCAATTATTGTGGGGGAGTAAGCAAAAATAGTATGCTCACAATCGAGTTATGTTGGAAATAGGTGTGACTATACTCACCTTGACACATTGAATTAGTTCCTCTTCCTCCTCATCTAGAACATACCTCCAGCTAGCATGCATCATGTTTGCATAGTGCTTCACAATCCGTGTTACTCGACGGCTATAAATCTTCACATTATTACATAAGGGTGAGGAATGTCCCTCAAGAATCACTAACGGAAGGGGCCCCATAGAACGAAGCTTCATAAACAACCTCCCACTCGTTACCCCATGACGTGCTTGCTTTTTTGTTGGTTGCACTACATATAAGAACACAATACAAACAAGTACTTCACATAATACTCAATGTCAATATCTACATCTAGTTGTTCAGTAATATGTACATCATGCTCCATTTGAAAGAATTTTCAATTTACGACAACCTAAATTTGCTTACCAGACCCACCAAGGAGGTTTGTGGTTGGAGCTTCCTACACAGGAGCATCATTTTAGTTACTCTAAAAAACTACATTGGGTGGCTCTATTGAGTCATCATCTGATGCTACATGTACTAACTCATCACTTGCGATGCCTATTCTTACTAGACCTGGCCTCCTACGGGTAGCATAAGGTCTCCGTTGTGGCTTTCATTGTACCTGAAGTTGTTCTTGCTGAAACATACTTCTTCCCCTATGGGCATTCTCCCCCACCATACCATCTATATGCTTAAATCTAGCTTTATTGTTTCAAAAAACTATCCTAAAAGAGCAGACACATTAGCTCACAAATCTCATACATCCATAGAAATTTATACACAATGTGAATCATTATTACTTTAACCCTTTCACTTAAAATTAACACAACAACACTAACAAATGACTTCTTAGGACTTGGGGGATTATTAGTCTTCTGTGGACTTGATTTGGACTCTTGGAATTATTTAATGATTGTAGCTTTATGTTGCATGATACTAAAATATTAATAATGGATTGTGATTGTGAACTATTTAAAATAGAACCTACAGACAACCTTTCAACATGACATAGTATTTGGCTATGTTAGTAATGAAAGTAAACTTCAAACTAAATCCATGAAATAGTCATACATTGCTAAAAGTCTTTCAACCCTAAAGAACGTAACCAAACTAAACTTCCCCTCTAGCTCCATATGTCATGGGCAGTTTGAGAAAGTCGAGCTTCATGGAGATCATGTCTCAGATTATTGAAAATAGCAAAAAAGAGGAACTTGAGATGTTTGTGATGATGGTTTGGAGTTTCTGGTATAGAAGAAACCATATGGTCCATGAGGGCAAAGCTCCAACTACAACAGAGGCATTAGAGTATGCCATATCTCTACTCAAGATGTATCAAAATATGCAGACCATTCCTGAAAAGAATCATTCTTCTCAGTTGGGATGGAAAAAACCTCCTCCAAATGTGTTGAAGCCTAATGTCGATGGGGCTACTTTCCAAGACCAACATAGGACTAGGGTGATAATCATTCTCAGAGATGAGAAGGAATTTGTGGTTAATGACCCTACAAAAATAGAGTTGCTGGCCATGTTGAGAGGTTTACAGCTATGTCTTCCTTTGGGTCTTGAGGAACTCATTCTTGAAAGTGATTCTCTAGCCATGGTAACTCAGATGCAACAAAAGGAAGGATCCTAGTCTGTACTAGGAAATATCATCACTGAAACTAAAAGGCTCATGGGTCGGTTCAAATGCTGTACAATCCAACATATTGGAAGGTTGGGGGATGAAGCAGCACATAAGTTGGGTAGATACGCATGGCATATAGATGATACATCTCTCTAGTGGAATTCCTATCCAAATTTCTTACAACAAACTGTATGGGTGGACAAACTTGTAATGGCTTGATTTATCTTAATGAAGCCTCTCTATTATAAATAAATAAATAAATAAAAAAGTATGCCTCCCTAGTGATGCAATATGTTCCATTTATGAAATGATACAAGAATATTTACTGAAATTGTTTAGGCAAATGAATTGATATTATATGCAAAGATCAGGGCATCATTTCCACAAAAAAGCCACTACCTTTAATCGATTTGGATCATATTGTACCCTCAGATTAGGGCAAGTGTTGAATCTGTCTAGCCAAAAGCCCCCAACAATCTCACTAAAATAACATGTATGCCCAAAGCCCTCCCCCCGTGTTGAATAAACCATGACAAGAGCAATAGATAAAGAATCCCAAACCCTAACTATTTGCTAATGGCTTACAAAGAAGCCCTTGTCCACAAACGTACACAAACCCCCCCCCCCCCCCCCAAATTATATGGATATCTCTCCACTGCAGATGAAATCAAATAGAACTGGTGCCAAATGTTGAGAATGACATAGAATCTAAGGCCCTTTAAGAGATTTCTAGTGACCCTTTGTTCTTCACAGCAAATGCGAATCCAGAGTGTCCGTAGCTTTCACAGTAGAAATGAGTAAGCTTCTGAGCGTGAAAAATGAATGGAACCCTAGGCATATGTGTGATGACCCGCTTTTATGTGTATTTTCACTGAAGGAATATTTTAATTTAATTAAATATTTTAAGTGCTTTTATTTTAAATTATCGGGTTTTAAATGGATTTTATTGGCGGTTGAATTTAAATTGTTGTTTAATTGTTTTTGGCTTGTTTTTGGTTTTAAAAATTTAATAGTTGGTTTTTACTACTTATTTATTTTATTTTAGCTTATCGATGTGATTAAAAATATTTTCTTGGTGTTTATTTATTTATTTGATGTAGTGTTCAATTTATTTTAGTCGATTTTATGTTTTTATATCGTTTTCGGCTGATCACTCGTTAGACTTCCGAAGTGAGGACTGGACCTCATTTGTTTACTTCATCTTTTTCTTTTCCTTTTCTTTTATCTTTTTTTTCCTTTTTCCTTCTTTTTTCTTTCTTTTTTTTTTCTTTTTTTTTTCCCTTCCTCCCGTTCGGACCCCTCCCCCGCGCCTCTCTCTTTCTCTCTCTCTCCTCACCCACGCGGAAATCGTCCCCCACCCAGGCCCGCCGTTCGCCGGCGTCGTGGCCGGCACCGCCCCTACCGGTCGACTCCCCTTCGGCCGGTGATAATCCCCTCCGATTCCCAGCCCCAACCGGCCGGCCGTTTGGCTGGAAAACACCCAACAAGCCGCACGGCTTTTGGCTCGATCCGCCGCCGTCGCTCCAACTCCGGCCACCACCTCTTCACCACTTCATCCCCTACCTCTTGCCGACCTAACCCACCCATCCCCGGCCTCAAACGGTCACCGGAGCAGCTCCCACGAGCTCAACTCCGATTTGCCCTTTTTCCGCTTCTACCGGCGTTTTCGCCGCCACCCACGGCCAAAACTCACTTCCACTAGCTTCATAAACATCCCTAGACCATTCCCTATCAATTTGGTGTCTTGGTTTGTCCCCGTTCAAAAGTGGGTATTTTGCGACCCACGGGAACAGTGCATTTGCACTGTTACGTTGCTTTCGCATCGCCGTTTGCTTCGCGCCGAACCTTCTAAAAATCCTATATAGCTCTGTAAGTATTTTCCAAACTCTACTTTTAGATTTAAATGTATTTTACTCTTTCAATAATTTAATTGGTTGGTTCGCTGATTCCGGACTGAGTCCGAGGAGTTCGGGGGTCGGATGGATGGAGGACGGAGTTGCTTGTTTTATTGTGCTATGGTTGATTGTATTTGTCGAGCATTGAAAATTTGCATTTACATGGCGCATGCACGTGTATTTTATTTTAATTGAGAAAATCCTATTTTATTGGCGTAAATGGATTTTTGGAGTGTGCGTATCACGAGCCCAAGCCGGGATGGGTTATTATCTCGGTGGAGCTCCTCTGGTCACTCGGGAGTGGATAATACTGAGTGACATCCCCTGGGTTGTCGCCGGGCGACGACCGGATCGCACGATACGGTAACGCTGTCGTGTCGACTCCGTGGTCCTTTTAGTGGCGGGGACTAGAGGATGGCCTGGCCAGGTACGCGCGAGTTGGAGGCGCGAGTCTGGGCATCGCTCGTGTAGGTGTCACACGCGTAGACGTTACCTGCGGTGTGGCACAGAGCCAGAGTGTGCGGATGATCCCTAGGGGAGATCATGGTGCATGCATAATTGGTTGGTTTTCATGGTTTTCGGATATGGGCCATTTTCTGGGAAAATGGCGATGGTCTTGTGATCCATTTTCGGGGAAAATGGTGGTTTGGGCCATTATCTGGGATAATGGCGAGGCTTGGTTTTAAAGGTTATGTTTTTAAGCCAGTTGGGTTTTTGGCGTGCGTGGAAAATATGATTTATGAGTTTTGGAGCATTGACATTCATTCATACTTGTTGTTTGAGTTTAATATGCTTTTATCTAGTGGTGTTTGGATTTTACTTACCTGCGGCACCATTTTTGGTACCGTAGATTTTGATGCAGCGTTCGAGGAGGAGGAGGAGGCTGAGCCCGAGGATACGGCTCCGCCGGAGTTCTGATTTGAAGTTATGCTTTGTACTTAGTTTTAAAACAATATTTATATCATGTAATATTTTATTATGTGCCTTTGAACCGTTTGTATTTTATTTAAAAAAAAAATTCTGGTACTTAGTATTTGACTTTGCTATCCGCTGCGTATCTTCTTGTGCACATTTGTCGCTTGCACACACTTGGCACTCTTCGATAGGGTGGTGACCCGTGATGTCACCATCCGGGCGCCTCGAATTCCCCGTTTTCCGTACGTGGGGATTTTGGGGGCGCCACAGGTGGTATCAGAGCGGTTTGGCTCTGGGTAAAACCACATGTCCCATAGGAGAGGTACCAGAATGTTTTTTTTTAGTTGTGTTTTAAAATTTATTTTAAGTAATATTGCTTTTTGACGTGGTTTAGTTGTTTTGAATTTATTTGAGCTTGTTTGGTTGTTTTATTTAATTAGTTATGTTATTGCTGCTGATTTGTTTTTGTTTTCTTGTTATGTGGATTGGTTTTGGTTTGGTTTTATGTTATTGGTTTTATTTTTTTTTTTTAAAAGGGGGTCAAAGGTTGTGGTGGCAGGTAAAATGGTGAGACCGAGGAAATCTACACAAGGGCCACGGGATGATACACAGAGAGATGACTCCATTGCCCAAGCTATACGGCAAATGACAGAATTTATGCAGCAAAATTTTAGGCCTCAGCAAGGAGTGCCTAGCCCACAACCTGGAGGTCCTTGGCCGCAACAAGGAGGACCTTGGCAGCAAGGAGGGGCTTGGCAACAAGGAGGGCCTTGGCAACAAGGAGGGCCATGGCTGCTACCAGGAGGGTCCAGTGGAGGAGTGCAAGCGGGGTGCACGTATGAGCGCTTTCTGGCGCATAGGACTCCCCACTTCACTGGAGACGAGGATCCACTACAAGCTGGAAAGTGGATCAAGGACTTGGAGAGGACTTTTGAGGTATGTGGTTGCACCGAGGCGCAACAAGTTCTCTACGCCAGCTATCTGTTACAAGGCACTGCTTTTGATTGGTGGGATACCAAAAGAATAATGCTGGAGTCAGAATTGGGGTCTTTTGCCGCGGTGACTTGGCAGCGCTTCAAGAAGGAATTTAATAACCGCTTCTTTCCCGCTTCTGTAAGGCGGCAAAAAGCAAGAGAGTTCTCACACTTGGTCCAAGGGAGCATGACCGTGGAACAGTACTCCCGAAGGTTTGTAGAACTTGGGAAATTTGCTCCCCACCTCATCGCCACAGAGGAGATGCAAGCTGAGCGTTTCCAGGAGGGTCTACGCCCCGATATACGCCGGTTGGTAGTCAGCCACCGGATATCCACCTTTCAGGATTTAGTGGATGTGGCCACCCTCGTGGAGCGGGAGAATAATTTGAGTATGGGTTCCCCTCCGGGACATAAAAGGCGAAGTTTTACTGGAGAAGGAAGTAGCTCTGGATCGCCTCAGAAAATTGTTCAGCGGTCTGGAACTCGACCACAAGCTGCCTCAGGAGTGCGTATAGGAGGTCGGATGCCCGTTTGCATGAGGTGTAATAGAGCTCATACGGGTGAGTGCACTTTGGGTGGAGCTCGATGCTATAATTGTGGCCAGCAGGGACACTTTGCCCGTGAGTGTCCTAATACAGTTCAAGGAAGCCGTGGAGGTCGACGTGGTGGAAGAGCTAATCAGAGACAAGTAGCACAGGCTCGAGTGTATGCTCTTACCCCTGGAGAGGTGGATGATGAGGCACCAGCGACCCACGATGCTGGAGTGATTACAGGTATGGTTCTAAATTAACTAATTTTTGGATTTGATGTTTGGTGTGGTTTGATGTTTGTTTGTTTCGGATTTTGTGGGTGTATGTGTTTGGTTCAGGAAGAGTTCGGTTATATGACTTTTATGCTTGCACATTGTTTGATTCGGGTGCATCTCAATCATTTGTGTCTTCTACGTTCGCTCGGATATGTAATTTGGTTACGGGACCCCTACCAGGATCGTTAGTGGTGAGTCTTCCGAATGGTGAAATGGTTTGTTGTTCTAAAGTTGCGTTGGGTTGTCCCTTGGATTTTGGTGGTAGGACCCTTGATGCCGACTTGGTGGTGTTCAAGTTGTTGGGATTTGATATTATTCTCGGCATGGATTGGTTATATCGGTATTGTGCAAGTATAAATTGCAGAAGTCGGGTAATCAGTTTTCAACTCCCAGATGGTGGTTGTTTAGAGTTTATGGGAAGTAAATTAAAAGAGAAGCCGATGGTTATATCGGCAATTCAAGCGAAGAAAGATATTGCTTGTGGGGCGGATGCCTTTTTGGTTCAAGTGGCGTCTACGCCAATTGGGAACAAGTCCTTGGCAGATTTTCCAGTGGTAGGAGAATTTCCCGATGTGTTCGTAGATGATTTGCCGGGGTTACCTCCAGTCCGCGAGTTGGAGTTCGCTATCGATCTAGAACCCGGGGCGGCTCCTGTGCATAAAGCCCCTTACCGTATGGCACCAGCCGAGTTGAAAGAGTTGAAAGCCCAGTTGCAAGAGTTGGTCGACAAGGGGTTTATCCAGCCAAGTACTTCGCCATGGGGTGCACCAGTTTTATTTGTTAAAAAGAAAGATGGCACTCTTAGAATGTGTATTGATTATCGAGAGCTTAATAAAGTGACAATAAAGAATAAGTACCCTCTTCCAAGAATTGACGACTTATTTGATCAGCTTCAAGGAGCGGCTATCTTCTCGAAGATTGACTTGAGATCGGGATATTATCAGCTGCGAATAAGAGATAGAGATGTCCCCAAGACTGCTTTTAGATCAAGATATGGGCATTACGAGTTCAAAGTGATGCCTTTTGGGTTGGCTAACGCTCCTGCAGCTTTCATGGATCTGATGAACCGGGTTTTTCGACCTTATCTGGATTCTTTCGTAGTGGTTTTTATTGATGATATTTTAGTTTATTCCCAGAATGTTGACGAGCATGCTTATCACCTTCGCTTAGTGCTTGGGAAGTTACGAGAGCACCAGTTGTACGCGAAGCTTAGCAAATGTGAATTTTGGCTGGAAGAAGTCAGATTTCTCGGGCATGTAATTTCCCAGGACGGTGTGGCAGTTGATCCCAGTAAGGTGGAAGCTATTTTATCATGGCAGCGTCCATCGACTGTGCGCGAGATCCGAAGTTTCTTGGGACTTGCTGGATACTATAGAAGATTCGTGGAGGGATTTTCCCGATTATCCGGTCCTCTCACCGCTTTGACTAGAAAGAATGCAGAGTTTGTTTGGTCAGACAAGTGCGAGAGGAGTTTCCAAGAATTGAAGAACAGATTGACAACTGCGCCAGTTTTAGCACTTCCAAAACCGCTTGAGCCGTTTGTTGTTTTTAGTGATGCATCTAAATTTGGTTTGGGGTGTGTTCTCATGCAAGGAGGACGGGTCGTGGCTTATGCGTCTCGTCAACTGAAAGACCACGAGAAGAATTACCCGACACATGATTTGGAATTGGCCGCAATAGTGTTTGCCCTTAAGATTTGGCGACACTTTTTATATGGAGCAGTTTGCGAGATCTACACCGATCACAAGAGTCTGAAGCATTTATTTTCTCAGAAGAATCTCAACATGAGGCAAAGGAGATGGTTAGAGCTAATAAGCGACTATCAGTGCGAGATTAAATACCACCCAGGAAAAGCAAATGTAGTTGCAGATGCCTTGAGCCGGAAGTCACATTTAGAGGATGAAGCTGAATCTTCTGGAGTGGATTCTTTACTTTGCGGGTTGAGAAGGCTCCTTATTGGAAGTTCGCAGCAAGAGGAAGTGATATCTTCAATTCTTGATATTCGGGTAATTGATTTTGAAGAATTGAAGACTCTTCAGAGAAAAGATCCGAAGCTGTTGGACATTAGAAAAAGGGTCAGAAAATCTAGAGGGCCGTTGCACTACAGTTTGGATAAAGATGGGATTCTTCGATTCCGAGATCGTAGAGTAATTCCTAAGGACTCGGAATTTAAGGAGCGAATTATGACGGAGGCTCACGCGGCTCCCTATTCCGTTCATCCGGGTAGCACCAAAATGTATCGGGACTTAAGGAAAAATTATTGGTGGGAAGGAATGAAGAGGGATATTGCCTTGTATATTGAGAGATGTGGCACTTGCCGTCAAGTCAAGGCCGAGCATCAAAGACCAGCAGGTTTGCTCCAGCCTCTACCTGTTCCTGAATGGAAATGGGATGACGTCTCTATGGATTTTGTAGTGGGCTTACCGAGGACTCCCAGTGGAAAGAACTCAGTTTGGGTAATTGTTGATCGACTGACTAAGTGTGCTCATTTCTTACCGGTCAATAATGCGGATTCTCTGGGAAAATTGACCCGCTTGTATGTAAAGGAAATAGTGAGACTACATGGGATACCCAAGAGCATAGTGTCGGACAGAGATCCAAGGTTCACCTCCCATTTTTGGAAGAGTTTGCAGGCGGCTTTAGGTACTAAATTAAAGTTTAGTACTGCTTATCACCCCCAGACAGACGGCCAGTCAGAGCGCACGATTCAAACTCTTGAAGATATGTTGCGAGCGTGTGCTTTAGATTTTCAAGGAAGTTGGGAGAATCACGTGCCACTCATAGAATTCGCGTATAATAACAGCTTCCATGCATCCATCCAAATGGCTCCTTATGAAGCTCTGTATGGTAGAAAATGCAGATCACCCTTATGTTGGGATGAAGTCGGGGAGAAGAAAATAATTGGACCCGAGATAATACAGGATATGCAAAATCAGATTCAGATTATAAGAGATAACATGGCTGCAGCGCAAAGTCGTCAAAAGAGTTACGCGGATACCAGGAGGAGAGAATTGTCTTTCGAACAAGGCGATTGGGTTTATCTTAAGGTCTCTCCCATGAAAGGAGTTAAGCGTTTTGGGAAGAAGAGAAAGCTGGATCCAAGATATGTTGGACCTTTTCAGATTTTGGAGAAGGTAGGGTCCGTCGCTTACAGAGTTGCTTTGCCAGAATATTTTGGGGATATATACAATGTCTTCCATGTATCGTCTTTAAAGAAGAGTTTTGGACAACAAGAGCCACGTTTTGTCGACCCAGAGAATATTCAGTTGCAACCGGACCTTACTTATGAGGTTGTTCCATCGCAGATCATGGATTGGAAGGAGCAACAGTTAAGGTCTAAAACGATATATCTGGTTAAGGTGGCCTGGGGAGATCCGTTAGCTCAAGATTTCTCCTGGGAGCGAGTAGTGGACATGAGGGAGCAGTACCCCTACTTGTTCGAGTGATGACGGTACGTTTTTTTTAATCTTGGTTGCAGTCGGTTTTATGTGGAATTGTATGGCTTGTTTCAAGTTGGTGTTCGGACCTGCAAATTTCGAGGACGAAATTTGTTTTAAGGGGGGGAGGATGTGATGACCCGCTTTTATGTGTATTTTCACTGAAGGGATATTTTAATTTAATTAAATATTTTATAGTGCTTTTATTTTAAATTATCGAGTTTTAAATGGATTTTATTGGCTGTTGGATTTAAATTGTGATTTAATTTATTTTGGCTTGTTTTTGGTTTTAAAAATTTAAATAATTGGTTTTTACTAGTTATTTATTTTATTTTAGCTTATTGATGTGTTTAAAATATTTTATTGGTGTTTATTTATTTATTTGATGTAGTGTTAATTTATTTTAATCGTTTTATGTTTTTACCGTTTTCGGCTGATCAGTTTTTGGACTTCCGACGTGAGGACTGGACCTCATTAATTTCCTTCATCTTTTCTTTTCCTCTTCTTTTTCTTTTTTCCTTTTTTCTTTTTTCTTTTTCCTTTTTTTCCCTCTCCCGTTCGGCTCTCTCTCTCTCTCCCCGCGTCCCTCTCTTTCTCTCTCTCTCCTCACCCACGCCGGAAAGCCTTCCCGCCCAGGCCCGCCGTTCGCCGGCGTCGTGCCCGACGCCACCCCTGCCGGTCGACTCCCCTCCGGCCGGTGATCATCCCCTCCGACTCCCAGCCCCAACCGGCCGGCCGTTTGGCCGGAAAAAGCCCAACAAGCCGCACGGCTTGAGGCCCGATCCGCCGCCGTCGCTCCACCTCCGGCCACCACCTCTTCACCACTTCTTCCCCTACTCCTTGCCGACCTAACCCACCCATCCCCGGCCTCAAACGGTCACCGGAGCGGCTCCCACGAGCTCAACTCCGATTTGCCCTTTTTCCGCCCCTACCGGCGTTTTCGCCGCCACCCACGGCCAAAACTCACTTCCACTAGCTTCATAAACATCTCTAGACCATTCCCTATCAATTTGGTGTCTTGGTTTGTCCCCGGTCAAAAGTGGGTATTTTGCGACCCACGGGAACAGTGCATTTGCACTGTTACGTTGCTTTCGCATCGCCGTTCGCTTCGCGCCGAACCTTCTAAAAATCCTATATAGCGCTGTAAGTATTTTCCAAACGCTACTTTTAGATTTAAATGTATTTTACTCTTTCAATAAATTATTTGGTTGGTTCGCTGATTCCGGACTGAGTCCGAGGAGTTCGGGGGTCGGATGGATGGAGGACGGAGTTGCTTGATTTGTTGTGCTATGGTTGAATTTATTTGTCGAGCATTGAAATTGGCATTTACATGATGCATGCACTTGTATTTTATTTTATTGGATAAAATCATGTTTTATTGGCGTAAATGGTTTTTGGGAGTGTGCGTATCACGAGCCCAAGCCGGGATGGGTTATTATCTCGGTGGAGCTCCTCTGGTCACTCGGGAGTGGATAATACTGAGTGACATCCCCTGGGTTGTCGCTGGGCGACGACCGGATCGCACGATACGGTAACGCTGTCGTGTCGACTCCGTGGTCCTTTTAGTGGCGGGGACTAGAGGATGGCCTGGCCAGGTACGCGCGAGATGGAGGCGCGAGTCTGGGCATCACTCGTGTAGGTGTCACACGCGTAGACGTTACCTGCGGTGTGGCACAGAGCCAGAGTGTGCGGATGATCCCTAGGGGAGATCATGGTGCATGCATAATCGGTTGGTTTTTATGGTTTTCGGATACGGGCCATTTTCTGGGAAAATGGCGATGGACTTGTGATCCATTTTCTGGGAAAATGGTGGTTTGGGCCATTATCTGGGATAATGGCGAGGCTTGATTTTAAAGGTCATGTTTTAAACCAAATGGGTTTTTGGCGTGCGTGGAAAATTATGGTTTGTGAGTTTTGTGTATTGGCATTCATTCATGTATATTGTTTGAGTTTAATATGCTTTTATCTAGTGGTGTTTGGATTTTACTTACCTGCGGCACCATTTTTGGTACCGTAGATTTTGGTGCAGAGTTCGAGGAGGAGGAGGAGGCTGAGCCCGAGGATGCGGCTCCGTCGGAGTTCTGAGTTGAAGTTTATGCTTTGTATTGGGTTTTGAAACAATATTTATGTCTTTTAATATTTTATTATGTACCTTTGAACCGCTTTGTATTTTATTTAAGAAAAAAAAAATTCTGGTACTTAATTTTATGACTTTGCTATCCGCTGCGTATTTTCCTTGTGCACATGTGTCGCTTGCACACACTTGGCACTCGTCGATAGGATGGTGACCCGGGTTGTCACCATCCGGACGTCTCGAATTCCCCGTGTTGGCACGTGGGGATTTGGGGGCGTCACAATATGACCTTCTTTTGAGAGATATTTATCACTTGCCACATGGCAGCAGTTAGATATGTTTAAGTGGTATTTTCAATATATTTTGGAAGTACTTGTGTGCTTGGTTTCTCCTGCGTGAACTCTCATTGGGTAAATTAGGATGTTTTGACTTCCTTTATTATTGTCCCTTATTATTATATAAATGTATGGCCTATTTTGGGTAAAATGTATTATAAATGCAATCATCATGAATTAAACTGCCCATATATTAGCTTTATTTTTTCAATAAATAATAGTTGATTATTAATCTAGTAATGTCAAGCACTTTTGTAGTCCTAAAAATGCAAAAATATTATATTTTTTATAGAATGTCTTGTTTGCATGAAAATATCTGCAAGTGCACGGAATCGTAACAAATAGTAAAGTGTTTTAAAGAAAATGGGTGTTGAACCCACATAGATTAGTTATGCTATTGAGTACTAAAATTGACTAAATTAATTCACTATTTAGAAACCTGAATAAATTGGAAAAATTCTACTATCTAAATTAAATTGAAATACTTGACAATAAATAAATTTAAAAATAAAAGAGTATAAAATCTAAGATTGTAAATATAATAAGAATAGATCTAGATCCGCGTTTGATGTCACCTAGCAAATCCCACATAATTTATTCTTCCACATTATAAAATTTCAAAATTTTCAAGTTGATGATAAAAATCCCTTAACTATTCAATATCTTCTCTCGGGAGATTTTAAAATAATATCTAACTAATAACTCTATATATCTATATGTGAATTTAACTAATTTGAGACTCATTAAGTTCTTTGGATTTTTCGTGAAAATCACACTAATCGCAGTAAACTATCTCTACTTTCTCTCAACTAATGGTGCTTAATCTTATAGCTCTAATTACAAATCACCTATCGGTCTGGTTGTGATTCAATAAATCAAACAATAACTACTAGCCAGAAAATTGCAAGCATTAGGAACAAGGAATAAACACTCAATCATGGAATTATTGAAAATAACATAACTTGGAATATAAATAAAGCATTCAAAACTAGACTACATCAAAATTCTACAAAATAAAATTAGTTCATAATGAAACTAGAATGCAAAAGAATAAAACAAGTGTTCTTCGTTAGAGTCGGTTGATGAAGCCAATGGCTCTCGCCTTTGCTCTTCAGATCCGCCTCCATAGAAAAATAAATAATAAAATCTAAACTAAGAAACTAGACTCTATACTATCTAACTCTAAAAAAACCCTCTAATTCATCCCACAAGATGGGATTAAATAGTTGTTAAAGTTGAAAAAAACGGAATCATAGACTTACGGCTAAAATCTAGCCTAAAGATCTGGAAAATAGTCTCTAAAGATAAATATTAACTAAAGAGAAGAATATCCTTGTCATAACGGGATTATCTAAAATGGAAGATTAAGTGATATGCAACTTAATTTACAAAGCTCAGGAGGGTCCCAACGGGTAGATTGACAAGCGTGCTAAATATATATATTCTCCTCGCCTGATGACTGAGATGAAATACTCCTTGGCCAAAATGAGACCCCTCTCGCCAGCCTACTGAATGTTAAAGTTGCTCGCATTTGCTAGTTATCTCCCACAATGTCATTTAGGTTGGTCACTTAAATATTATCCTTTAGATTGGTCTCTGGATCTCCTTGCCTATCGAGAGGAAAGACTATTTGCCTACTGAGGGTTAAGTCTTCTCGCCTTTGGGAGAGATAAATCTCCTCGACTTTCTTCAGATATCGTCACCTCTCGTCGATCTAGATCTGATGGGCCCCAAGGCGGACCAAGTCTTAAGGATCAATTACAAGATTAAGAGCTACGAAGATCAAGGGAGCAATGCAAGAATTGGTGCAATCCAATTGGGATGAAGCCAGCAAGAGCCCAACACTCATGATGGACTCGAAAGAAGGAGAACCAGTTTTGATCCACTTGATCTAAGTTATGGAAGACACGACTTGGGCCTATTATTATTGAAGGCCATAGACTTATTTATTTCATTAAAATGGCTTATTTTATTATTCATAGGAATTAATCTAGAATAATTGGGTTTTGGGGATGTCTAGCCCACACGTCTTATTTTCTATTGAACTAGGGTTTTTGGGAAGGCCTTCTATTTTGGCCAAGGGCTTATTTGGAAAGTTATTATTTTACAAACTAGGGTTTTAGAAGTTACTGTAGCGTGGCACTGTTCACGCTACAGTACCCGCAGCACTATTCCTCTAGGGTTTTGGGAATTGTTTATTTAAACCACTTGTAGCCTCATTTGAGAAGACAGACATTTTATTTTGAATTTTAATTGTGAGTGAGTTTTTTCCTCTTGTTTTTGATTGAACTCTTGAACTTACCAAAGGTAAATCACAACCTTTGTAGCATTCCTCCTTGTAATTTGGGTTCTTGAGACGGGATTTCAACGGGTCTAGATTTTAATATAATCTAGGTTCTTGGAATGAGTTCTCAACGGGTCTAAATTCTCCATCTATAGACTTGAGTTTGGCTTTCCTGGGTTATTTTTCCAATATTGTTGTTGGGTCTCAAAGCGAGTCGATTGGGGTTCACATCAAGATCCGTAGGCTCTTCTTTTGTATGAAAATGTTCTCCTTTTGTACTAAATCTTCTCATTCCTTCAAATCCAAGAAAATAAAGGAAAATATAAAATAAAATCAATAGAATTAAAGAAAAATTGACACTTTTTATAAATAAAAGTGCAATAAAAATTACATAAAAATCACATTTATCATGTCTATTTGATGATTAACATGTGAAGTATTCGATGGCTTCACTCAAGTAAATCATCCGTTCAATTTGTTGTTAGAACTTCTTTGCGTGTTATTTACATAGAAGCTAGAACTCGTCGAACGGAGCCTATCAAACGATCGTCATTTATTCACCTTGCAAATGGAGAACTAACATTGTGATCTCAGAGTCTATCAAAAGGACTACCAAATGCTATCCATTCAAACACTACAACTCCAAATCAATCATTATATCTATACAGATATTCTCGAACAGATTGAAGATATATTGTCGTCCGAATGGTGCTAAAGGCAGTGATGGTTGAATGGTGCCATACTCATTTCTCATTCGAACAACCCACTTCCCTTTAAATACTTCCAAACCCAAACTATCTGAACACCATTAAATGAAAGTCCCCCTATACTTTTTTCATGATGCTTGGACAAATTTCAACAGAGAAAAAACCGTTCCCACCAAGCACAAAGGTAACAGCTTTTTTTTTTTTCAATGATTAAATGAAAACCCTTTCATCATGCATTTCTCTAGTTATTCTTCTCAAATCTGGGCTCTATTCAAACCCTATTACACATTATGCTTCAATGTCACCCAAACCCCTATCTGATGGTGCTTATTCTTCTTTGGATTATTTGTTTCTCAATATTGCATATGTTCTATTGTGATATTTGAATTCCAATGTATTTTTTCAATCATTATTTGTATTTGAGGAAGCCCTTTGTTTTGCCCAATATACTTTAATGTCCATTTCTCAACTCTTGCACACCAATTACTTTGAAAAAACTCACTAATCACGGCCACTCCATTTGTTCTAGGCTTTAGACCTTTCTTTTCTTTAAATGCTTTGTTTCATTTGTGTGACCTAACGACACTTGAGATACATCATGGAAATTGCCATTATTTCACAACCATTTTACCTTATATTTTTCAATGACAACTGTGTATATAAAAACATACTTGACACTAACACCTTACCTTTGCTTGTGATTATTGTTGAAAGCCCTCTTGTATAGGTTATTTTGGACAAGGGTATAGTGCATCATTTTTGTCCAATGTAATTTTTCTGTAATACTTATCAAATCTTGCACACCAAGTGTTGCATCATGTTAGATGTAACACATTTGTCACAAGCATGTACTGAACATTCAACTGTTAGTTAGGATTTATCTTCTTGATTGAACAAAATTAAGACGTTGGTCACATATATATTTCTATGTAGTGATTGGCTGGGATCAAAAGGTAAACGCTACAAGAGATCTACTGGTATGGTGAAAAAGCAGAAAACTCAGGCCGAGACCTCTTCGACCACATGCAGTGATGTTGGTACGAAGTTCAAGACTCTAGGGTGTGAGAAGGCGTACTTTGACAGGTTCTAGAACCTGCCATTCTAGGTGAACGAGCTATTAAGCTATCTGATCTAACGGATGAGGCATTCAGCTTAATAACACAAATATTCCAATCCTGACATTGAGAGTACTTGACTTTCGAACCAAGATCAATCTGTGCTGAACTTGTTCGTGAGTTTTACGCCAACTTCACATCATTAATTGAGAATCCCCTCACATTTATTACATTTGTTAGAAGCACTCAAGTTGAGGTAACCCCTGAACTTATCTCCCTTGTCACCAGCATTCTTATAATAGATAATCCTACATATCCTTATCCTATGGATTCAGGCTATTATCTCTCTTGGGTTTTATATATATTTAGGTTAATACCTTAATGGAGGGTAGAATGAAATAGGTAAGAATGAAATTATAGTATTGGGGGAAACAGAGCATTATATTTGCCTTTTTGCAATGAAATACATTCGTTGCAAATCACTCATTAGTAACAAAATTTTGGTAGTTTGCAAGGAAATGATAACCGTTGGTAATTAATTTTTCCAAGGATAGATATCGATGGTAAAGTATTGTTGTAAAGAAATACTTTCGTTGCTAATTATGATATTGCAAGGAAATAAAATCGTTGGTAATTTATTTTTGCAAGGGGCACCATTATATCATTGCTAAAATCATTTTGCAAGGAAAGAAATACTTTTTGCAAGGGAAGAATGTAGTTGGTAATTAATTTTTTATTCTCCACCCTCCTGTTATTTGTAACGAAATAAAATTGTTGCTAAAATGTTTTAGCAAGGAACTTACCTTGTTACTAAGATAGGATTTGCAATGAAATCATATCGTTGCTAACTTTGAATTAAAAAAATATCCTTCTCTTGCAACGAAGTTGAAAATGGTTGGTAAATATATTTTAGCAATAAAATAATATCATTGCAAATCATGATAGGAATGAAATTATTCGTTGTTATGTTGATAGTTGCAATGATTGTAATTCTTTGGTAAATGTTACCATTTTCCAACAAAATTATTACAGTATGAACAAATTTGTTTCATTGGAAATGAATTAGCAACAGATTTATTTCATTGTTAATTAGGCGTACTAAATTGCAAGGAAAAATTTCATTGCTAATGCACATTTTACTTGTTGCAACGAAACTAAATGGTTGGTAATGGATAGAAACTTTTTGCAACGAATCAATGTTGTTGGTATTATCTCAAAATCATTGCTAAATGAAGTGGCATTCCAAATCCTCCATGCTTTGCAACGATTATTTTGCAAGGAAATATTCTCATTGCAATTGCTTCTATTTGCGAGGAGAAATCGAATTTCATTGATAAAAGGGTATATTTTAGTAACGGAAAAAACTTTCATTGCAAATTTGTATTGCAAAAAGTCATTCTTGTTGTAGTGAGTTGAAATAACACATAACTATGCGATCTTCTTTTTGTTTTTTTTTTCCTCCAAACTTTATTAAAAAAAAAAAATCATTATGCGATTAGAGATCATGATATAGACCTACCGCTAATGCAACGAATTCTCGTGCTTTAAGCATAGACCTTTTTTTTTTCTTTTTTTTTTTAACTTTCATAGGCATAACCAAAACCTCATTGACTTTTTCTAATTTCTCTCTTTCCACAATAAGGCTCAAAATAATATTAATATATAATTACTTTAAAACTATTTCTAAACAAGCCAATGAAAGGATCTTATTATTGGATCTCTACCTCATCGATGCCCTATACACAGTGCATATTGCATAAAATAAGAAATCGATAGTATGATTATTATCTCTTTAAAAAAATTATTATTATTATTATTATCATATATTATTATATATAATGTAATTTTCAAATGAGTCCAAATGAACAGGTAAGAAATCCTACCCACCAATGCACTATCCATAGTGCACGTCGGTGCATGAAAAGAAAAAATTATTATTATTATATATTGTTATCACGATATAATATAGTATTGCAATTCTACCAAATGAACAGGTTAAAAGATTGTATTGGAAGTCTGCCTAGCTAGTGTGTTCAATCTAATAAAAAGAAAAGAATATGTGTTCAATATTTATTGAGTAATGCTATTCAACTTCTAGCCTCCACACACTATATTTTTATAAATTTTTTAATTTTTTAATATTTTTTTAAAAAAATTGAGTTTAATCTTCTTAAACTAATTGAATTTTTCTATTTATCATCCGTATATTAAATATTTGAAAAAAGAAAAAAAATAATAAAAATTAAACAAAGTATGGTGTGTAGAGATTGTGTGAATCATACGAGATTCTATAGCATTTTTCATATTTATTTCCTCTCCCTCTTTTTCACGCCAAAAAAGTCTTCAAATTTGCCAAAAGAAAAGTCTACAGAACTGATTTTTTTGGTCGGAGGAGGACCTCCTCCTCCTCCCTCTCAATCTCATTTTTTCATTTTTGTTTTTTAAAATTGAAAACGTCAAATTTACAATTTTTTGACGACTCTCAAGAAACATTTGCAACACAAGAAGACTTCCAGGCTGCAAATCATTTCAATGATAGTGACGGTTTTAATGCATGTACAGTCACATTACAAATCTAATTGAATCGATTGCTCAGGCTAAATTGCTTGTGTGAGATTTGTGAGGAAAATCAAAATTCTTTATAATTTAAGGAATTCTCATGCAATATTGGTGAGTTGATTGCTTTTGAAACAGTAATTGAAATTTTTTATTGGGTCACTTTGCATATTAGATGGATCCATCTAGTGCTGTCTGCATACATGTCTCTTTGTCAGTTTGTGACAAAACAAATGAATGAATGTGTGCATTACCTAACTTTTAGGAGGAGTTGTACTACAAGAAGGAATTAATTAATTGATAAAACTGAGGGGAGCATGGATATTAATTGATTTTTGTTAGTACTGAATCCTGATTACTGCTACATTGATTTTGTTAACTAGTTGGCCTAATTATATTCTTTTACCTGTTAGTTTTCTAAAGTTGATGTAAGTGTGTTGTTAGTAGTTAGTTTCAAAACAACATGAATATATTTTTGAAGACTTTCTCAGTGGATCTATACATCTAATTGTGTACGTAGTTCTATTTTGGTGTTTTCTTGAAATTGACCTATGTAGTCTTGTTTGATCACTAGCTTGAAGCACTTTGACCAATTTTTACGTACGATAGATCATCTAAACCACAAAATCAACTCACCATGGCAATTTATCTACATAATGCAATGTTTAATCTTTGTATTTCTAGACCTTTAGGTTCTGGGAAACCCCATTTATCCAAACTATCCAAGCTGTCAGATGTCGAGGAACAGAAACTAGTTAGGTTCTGAAGCTAGGAACCTAGCTAGTTTCTGTACGATAGATCATCTAAACCACAAAATCAACTCACCATATCCAACGCTGGTGGACATTCAATATGTGCGCAGACACCATGGACTCTAGTTTCTGAAGCTGAGTCAAGGTAGAAGATTGATCAATTATTTGCACCGATTCGTCTAATATTTAAGAAGCTAGGAAAGATGGACAACGTACAGCCTCAAAACACTCCAATAGAAGATTGGTTCGCCCTCATTAAGTGATCATCAGACACTGGAGACTCCATGTTTGGAAGCTGAACTCATGTTAAAGGAGGCGATCGAGTCATTTGTAACTAACTCGATTAAAAATATATTAAAGAAAATGGTGGAAGACCTGAAGGCTCGCCACAAAACTCATGCGTAGGCTCCATTCCAAAAGCTTCACTGCTTAATATCTTCACAAGAGAGATATTAATATCATTGCGACCATATATATGATCATCCATATCAATAAATAAAGACTAGATATTGAACTTTGAAGTTTCATCATATGTACGAATTCTAGAGTATATGATCTAGATATGCTTGTTGCTTGGCATCGCACTAGCTATATATATACTGGCTAGGTTGGTTGTTTAATTTAGTATTTTAATTACATGTATGCGTGTTTAGATGTTTATCATGCATTTCAGCATATATTAACGATGTTTGTGCTTGGTTTGATCATCTTATATTTAACTGCCGTCTCCATGTTGCCATCTATCTTCTTCTTCTTATAATAATAATTGATCATCATCATCATCATTATGGATGAAATGAAATAAGAATATTGGGATAAAAAAATTTTTATCCAAGCCCTAACTCGAGGAAGAAAATATGATAAAGAGGGAAGAGAATCGAATGTGAGGTGCAATATTGTGCATGTGCTTAATTTCTGATCAAAGACTCCAAGCATGCATATAGCTACCAAGAGATCTGATAGGCCACAATGTTGGGAGAGTGGACGTGAAAAACCAGTATACTGGGCCATTAGCAAGAGACATGGAGATGCAGGGAAAGTATTGGGTTGTTAGCACGTGAAGGATCATCTCGCATGAATTGACTGGGTCATTAGCAGTTAACGAGAAGATTTCGCATGCGTCGACTGGGTTGCTAGTAGTAGGGAGTTTAACGTTACTTGATGTTTATTTTCGGAATGCTTGTTAGTTGTTATTTCCGTTAGTCATGTTTTCTGTTTTATGCTCTGTTTTACGTGCATTGTAGTTTAGTTATTAGATAGCAAGTTTCCCTTTTATTACGGTCAGTTTGTACGTGGTTTTGCTTATTTAAGCAGCCATTAGTTGTCAATGAAAAGTTAAGAAATCAATTGTTATTCAAACTTGCGGTACTTTCTCACCCGAAGAGAAATAACTTACTTGTTTCTCTGTATTTGGGACCTATCATTGGGCTCAAAGCCAGGTTAGCCAGGTTACTATGGGAACTAACAAGGAGCGTATTGAGCACTTGGAGTCTGGACTCGGTATAGTTCAGGAAGGACTGCTGCGAATGGAGGAAACTCTCAATCGACTTTCGAGTATGTTGATTGCAAATCAGGAGAATCCCAACCACGGTGACCATCACCAAGAAGGCAACGATGGGGGTCGGCAAATCATCTCCGCCAAAACGGCGAAGCTGGAATTTCCACGATTTTTCGGGGATGACCCAACTGAATGGTTCAACCGTGTGCACCAGTTTTTCGAATACCAGGGCATGACGGAAGCCCAAAAGGTTTCCATGGCAGCATACCATTTGGAAGGCGGCTAACTAATGGTGGCAGTGGATTCGCAGGACATTTCGGGATGAAGGACACACGCTTTCATGGGAGAAATTCAAGGAAGAACTATGGGCTCGCTTCGGACCATCGGAGTCTGAGGACTTCGACGAAGCTCTTTCCCGTGTCCGACAACTAGGGACTTTGCTTGATTATCAACGCGAGTTTGAGAAGCTCGGCAATAGGGTTCAAGGATGGACTCAAAAGGCGTTAGTGGGGACATTCATGGGCGGCTTAAAAGCTGAAATTGCTGATGGAATTCGGATGTTTAAACCTCAGTCCCTCAAGGATGCCATTAACTTGGCACGGATGCGAGACGATCAACTTACACGGCAGTAGGAGTTCTTACTGCAACCCCCACCTACATGAGCAGCTCTAGCTCTTCCACCAGCAGCTAGTCGGGCTTCCGCAGCACCTGCTATTACAATCAAGCGCTTAACATGGGAGGAAATGCAAAGGAAAAGGGCTCAAGGTCTTTGTTTCAACAGCAATGAACGATTCACGGCAGGACATAAATGCCAAAAAACACATTTGTTACTCTTGGAAAGATATGCAGGAGCTGGCAACGTGATACTGGAAGAAATCACTGATCAACAGGCATTGGAGGCTGACCAAGGTGGAGGTGCAGTGGAATAAATTTGGTCCAATGGACGCATCTTCTGGCAGAGGAGGGGACATGGGAGCCTACGAGTAAGCTGCTGGACATGTTTCCAAGTATGGACCTTGAGGACAAGGTCCACTTAATGGGGGAGGTATTGATAGGCCACAATGTTGGTAGAGTGGACGTGAAAAACCAGTATACTGGGCCATTAGCAAGAGACGTGGAGATGCAGGGAAAGTATTGGGTTGTTAGCACGTGAAGGATCATCTCGCATGAATTGACTGGGTCATTAGCAGTTAATGAGAAGATTTTGCATGCAGCGACTGGGATGCTACTAGTAGTAGGGAGTTTAACGTTACTTGATGTTTATTTTCAGAATGCTTGTTAGTTGTTATTTCCGTTAGTCATGTTTTCTGTTTTATGCTCTGTTTTACGTGCATTGTAGTTTAGTTATTAGATAGCAAGTTTCTCTTTTATTACGGTTAGTTTGTATGTGGCTTTGCTTATTTAAGTAGCCATTGGTTGTCAATAAAAAGTCATGAAATCAATTGTTATTCAAACTTGCGGTACTTTCTCACCCGAAGAGAAATAACTTACTTGTTACTCTGTATTTGGGACCTATCAAGATCAGATGGCAATGAAAGGAAATCACAAGAGGGAGAGGATAATCAAAGGAAAGATAGAATAGAGAATCAGGAAAAGGGAATAAAATATTGCCCACGAGAAGAAAGCCAACGAGGAAGCAAGAAGGAAAGAAATATGGGAAGTTGTAGAGAAAATAAAGAGAGAAGGCATAGAAAGTTGGAGACTTCGGAAGAAGGGACAAAAAGGGAGAAAAATATATGATTTTTCTTTGATAATTAAGAACATGACCGAATTGACATCGATCTATTCTCTCTTCATTTTGTGGCACGAAACTTGTTTTGTTTTATTTTGTTTTTTGTTTTTTTTTTGTTCTCTCTCTCTCTCTCTCTCTCTCTCTCTCTCTCTCTCTCTCTCTCTCTCTCTCTCTCTCTCTCTCTCTCTCTCTCTCTCTCTCTCTCTCTCTCTCTCTCTCTCTCTCTCTCTCCTTAGCAGATCATATAGTGCCTTCTGCCCATGGAATTCAGGTTTAATATGGTCATGTTTCTAGATTTCGGAAAAAATCATATATTATTTACCAATTTATTACTCATTTTGGAAATATCTGATTTTAATCTTAAAATGGACCCAAAACAAAAAAGTGATATGAATCGATTGGGATGTCAAAGAGATCGAATTAGAAAGTGAAAGATAGTTTTACAGATAAGGACAAATTTATTAATTTAACAACTATATTATAAAATTAATTATTGTAATTTGAAAGATAAACCAAATTTATCATAAATTTGCATTTTCCTAGTTCCCCAACTCAGCATTCGAACGCCCAAATATATTTGTAAGACAGGAAGAGCTAAAAGGCATAAAAGCTGAGAGCATTACCATTAAGGACATGCTAATTGAAACTCTCTTTAAGATTTAAAAAAGTGATTATATAATTTTAAAAGTTTTTTAATAATAAAATTATATTATTTGGATGATATATATTAAAGTAATCTTAATCCCAAATAAACTAAAAGTATGTGTATCAGTTTTCTCTCAAATATGCTTTTTCAAATAATCCAGATGAAATTTTTAATTTCAGGAAAGATTTTCAACTGGTGAAAATATCCATATAACTTTAAAATAATTAAAGGTTTATTATTTGATCATATCATATGCATGACACCACAATTTTTAAATGACCTTTTGTATGATTTATATCTCAAAAATCACTTTCTTATATTGTTTCAAAACGAATATTTTCATAAAACCTGAACTCCACCAACCTGGACTCCTGGACTCCTTGGTTTCCACGTGTATGCTGGCTCTGATACCAAAATGATACGAATTCCAACAACAATTGTGATGAAACCCGACAACAATGATAGCTTGGAACCCCAAGATCGTGAAGACAAGATTTGTTGAGCCTTGACCCGTCACCTAAATAGATGAAAACCAAAACTATGAATGATTGAAAACGCCACACCAAGAAAACCTAAGAATCTCTCAAGGATTCAAGGTGATAAGTTTGATTGCTTGAACACCACAAGATTAACTTGATAAGTTCAACGAGTTCTTTTTAAGAACCTAGAGGAACACAAGTGTAACAGCCCGCTAAAATTATCAGTTTTGGATTATTTCCCGACAGCAATCACATCTCTCTTGTCTTTACCCTCATCTGGAATCACGCGTATAGTTTATCTTTTCCGTAAATCACGTATTTTGTTCTTCACCGACAGCTGTAAAATCATGAGTCTTCCAAGACCACGCCTAGCCTTTCTCAAGCCCAAACTACCACTTTATGTGGTGGACAGCCACCGTACGCCGCCACGTACGTTCCTCCGACGCATGTTCGTGACGAACAACGAGCGACGCACGGGTTATCCCGTCGATGGTATAACCTTCTATCTCTAGTTATTTTACGTTTAAAATAGTTGTTGGTTTGTGGATTGTGTAGTTGTATTTGTGGAATTCGTTGCGTAGTTGTGAAGCGAAGTGTGGTTGTGAAGTGTTGCGTTTGATTGTGTATTTTGTGGACTGTGCTGTGAAGTATAGGCGTGAGATGGATGCCGTAGATGTGATACGGCGGGTTGTGTGAAGAGAATACGCGTGTAGCGTATTCTGTGTAATGCAGCGACGCGCCGCGCGACGTGCACTGTAGTGATGTGTGTCGTAGAAGGAAGGGAGTACGCATGTAGTGTACTCCGTGTTGTATGGCGATGCATCGTGTGATGTGCATCGTGTTGATGAGGTTGTAGCGAAGGAAGTACGCGTAGCGCGTACTCCGTGTCGCGTAGCGATGCACCGTGAGACGTGTATCGCAGTGATGGGTATTTGTAGTGTGATGGAAGAGAGTTCACGTGAGTGTACTCTGTATTAAGTCGTGATACACGGATGGCGTGTCACGAAGGGTTGAATGGCGTAGCAGAGAAGTGTGGAGCGTATGGTGTAATGTTGGGAAACTGTATGACAGTGTCCCGAAGCAGTGATGATATGGATTATAGTCCGGGATGACTGGTGTCATCTTGTGGTTGACTATGGCTAAGAGTATATGGATTGAGAAATGAGTTGTTTGTTTGGTTGTTATTGATAATTTTAATGAACTTGTTTTAGTGCAAAGGCTTTCTGAAGTCAATTTATCTCTTCCGAGTATAGTGAAACCTCAAGTTGGCCGTGGTGTTGCAAGTGCTTACAATATGGCAATTGAGTTCAGAAGTGAAAATCTTAAGGACTCGAGTGTTCCTCTTCCAGCTGTTGTGCAGTTCCTCGTGTCTCGCGCTCTATTCTCATAGAACGCGACGATCGAGGTAAGTTAGCCTCTAACTTACTATCAGTTTATTGTGTATGTGTGATGGGTAAGGGAACTACAATTTATGTATGTATGTTATCGTATATGCCATGTCATGCTATGTCATTACATGTTTATCTGTTACGTATGATTTAATCTCTCATGAATAATTATCTGTTAAATAATCTTTTCTGCCATACAATGATGTATGTTATAAGTATGCCATGTTAAGTATGCCATATGATACATGTATGCCATGAAATGTTTATGATTAAATCATATTATGCCATTTACAAGTATACGCCATGTTAGAAAAGTATATGATATTAAATAATATCACATGCATTAAGAAAGATAAGACATGTTATGTTATAATAATGCGTGGGGCCACAACAACTGTGGAGTACGTATTATATTTTATGTTATTTATAATGCGTGGGGCCACAACAACTGTGGAGTACGTATTATATTTTATGTTACTTATAATGCGTGGGGCCACAACAACTGTGGAGTACGTATTATATTATTTATGTTACTTATAATGCGTGGGGCCACAACAACTGTGGAGTACGTATTATATTTATGTTATATTATAATGCGTGGGGCCACAACAACTGTGGAGTACGTATTATATTTATGTTACTTATAATGCGTGGGGCCACAACAACTGTGGAGTACGTATTATATTTATGTTACTTATAAATGCGTGGGGCCACAACAACTGTGGAGTACGTATTATATTTATGTTACTTATAATGCGTGGGGCCACAACAACTGTGGAGTACGTATTATATTTATGTTACTTATAATGCGTGGGGCCACAACAACTGTGGAGTACGTATTATATCTTATGTTATGTTATTATAATGCGTGGGGCCACAACAACTGTGGAGTACGTATTATATTTATGTTACTTATAATGCGTGGGGCCACAACAACTGTGGAGTACGTATTATATTTTATGTTACTTATAATGCGTGGGGCCACAACAACTGTGGAGTACGTATTATATTTATGTTACTTATAATGCGTGGGGCCACAACAACTGTGGAGTACGTATTATATTTTATGTTACTTATAATGCGTGGGGCCACAACAACTGTGGAGTACGTATTATATTTATGTTATGTTATTTATAATGCGTGGGGCCACAACAACTGTGGAGTACGTATTATATCTTATGTTATGTTACTTATAATGCGTGGGGCCACAACAACTGTGGAGTACGTATTATATTTATGTTATGTTACTTATAATGCGTGGGGCCACAACAACTGTGGAGTACGTATTATATTTATGTTACTTATAATGCGTGGGGCCACAACAACTGTGGAGTACGTATTATATTTATGTTATGTTACTTATAATGCGTGGGGCCACAACAACTGTGGAGTACGTATTATATTTATGTTACTTATAATGCGTGGGGCCACAACAACTGTGGAGTACGTATTATATTTTTATGTTACTTATAATGCGTGGGGCCACAACAACTGTGGAGTACGTATTATATTTATGTTACTTATAATGCGTGGGGCCACAACAACTGTGGAGTACGTATTATATTTTATGTTACATGAAGTATGGGGCCACAACAACTGTGGAGCATACACTACATGAGACACAGCAATTGTGACATGTAGAATACGTGGGGCCACAACAACTGTGGAGTACGTATTATGTTTTATGTTACTTGAATACGTGGGGCCACAACAACTGTGGAGTACGTATTAATGCACATTATTTATCAAGACAATTAAATAAGATTCCAAGTTTATGTTAAGTCAAGTTTCAGATCAAGTTCATGTTATATTATACTCACGTACATGTTATGTTCATGTTTATGTTATGTTCCAAGTTCATGTTCACATCATGTTATGTTCACTTTTATGATATGTTCAAGATCACGTTCATGTTATGTTATGTTCATGTCCATGTTATGTTTCACGTTCATGTTATGTTGTTTGTTCATGTTATGTTTTAAGCTTAAGTTTATGCCATGTTAAGTCAAGTTTCAGTTCATGTTTAAATTCTGGTTAAGTCATGCTATATGTCAAGTTATACTATGTTTATATTGACTATAATTATGCATTTATGCTTTTACTGCCATGCATGCATTTTTAACCTGTGTGTGAGTTTTATGTTAACTTACTGAGATTTGTAATCAAATCTCACTGTGGTAGTCCCAACTACCATTCCCCCGAATGGTAGATCTTGTTACAGGACCCAAAGGAGAATTGGAATCTGACCAACTGAATACGGTCGACTAGGCCACGGTGCGATGTTGATGATGGTATAGTATTTAACTTAGGTTAATACTTGTACTTTTGGAGTTGTATCTCAAGTATTCTTTTGATCACAACCATTTTAGACTAGTGTGGTGATCACGGCTTTTTAGTATGCCTTTATGTATGAATTATGTTTCAAGTATTTGGGATATATTTAGTTTGGTGCATAGTATTGCTAAAGAAAAAGATTATCCGCTGCGAATATTGCATAATGCTAGATGCATGTTAGAAACATTGCATCTTATATGTCATGAACGGGGGCAGGTAACCTTGTGTTGCATGTCCCGACGCTTCAAATGTCCGTTCAATCCCAAGCGGAATTTGGGGGCGTCACAACAAGACCTCTCAATGAAAGTAATTTTCTGAATAATTAAAAGCTCATTTCAGATAAGAAATACCCCTCTATATACTTGGAACAACCCTCCAAGAATAGGCAAAAGTCATAATTACAGGTTTAAAAACAACACAAACATTAACCTAAACAAGTCCCCACGTTTTTTAGGACTCCTAGACTTCTAAAAGCAGCTAAAAATAGTTAAATGACTACATTTAATGTATTTAACATGCCCAACCAATACCAAGTCCATTCTCCCATTTAATATCCTAGAAACTCAACAAATTCATGCTCTTTAATGGTCAGACCATGCTGTTACGAATTTGCATGCTAATTAATCTCTTCAATTGCTTTGATGACATGGACTAAGCCTTGATTATTATTTGAGCCCATCTTAGTCTTTTTGAAATCAGCTCAATTATCTTGGATTAGCCCATTTAATGCTTTCTTTAAAAGTTTGGCTCTAAGTCTTGTAATTGGGCCACTAGGAAGTGACAAATGATGCAAACTAAGGAACTGAACATGCTAATCATACACGTGGAAATGGAGCTGAATTTGCTAATTAATCTCTTCAATTGCTTTGATAACATGGACTAAGCCTTGATTATTATAATTTGAGCCCATCTTGGTCTTTTTGGAATCAGCCCAATTATCTTGGATTAGTCTATTTAATACTTTCTTGAAATGTTTGACTCTAAGTCTTGTAATTGGGCCACTAGGAAGTGACAAAGGGTTCTCTGCAAATTCAGCTCCATTTCCACGTGTATGATTAATATGTTCAACTCCTTGGTTTGCATTACTTTAAATATATAATTACTAAAAAATAAGTAATTTTTAATATATTATCATTACTTTTTCATTATTTTTTATTATTATTCAACTTTTTTTTATTATTTTTTGACTATTATTAATATATCAACTGATATCATCTCAATAGCAAATATATCCCAATCATGTTTATAAAATATATATATATCCCAATCATGAACTAAAACCATGGAAGTACTGGCCGTGGAAGTTCCCTTCCGCTCGTCCATAACAATAACTTCCACTTCCCTCCCCAAGTTTCCACTCCGAGTGCCAACCACACCACTGGATTGTGCTCATAGAGGCTCCTGCACAAGGGGTCAATTCCAAACCAGAAATTATTGCTACTACGTTTAGACCCTAGAAAGAGTATTGGGCAGGTGGGTGGGTACGTTTAATTTTTATTTTCAAATTGAAATGTTTGCTTTTTTATCTGAATTCTGCTTTGGTTGTAGTTTTGAGCGTTACAGGGATACTCAGATGTGTATATATCATGCTTATTTTGATACCCACAGCTGTGAACCTGGCCAATCCTAAAGAAATATATGATCGATGGCCGCACAGCTGACGTGTGATTATTAAACAACAGTATCAATATATCTATATTAACTTATGACAATAACTGATGTATATTATATATATATATATATCTTCTATATATAAAAAGTGTGTATGAAACGGAAAATCTTGTTTTAACGATTTTTCTTGTTTTTCCTTAAAGTTAACACGTTTGTTTAAATACGTGTGAATTAATCGGCATATAAATGAAGACATAAATGTTGAGAGAGATAGCATTCAATGTTGTTATATGATTTATTAATCACAATAATTACAATACTTAATAGTTTATATAATAATAAGTAATTAAAGATTAGTTATTATATTTTTCTCTTTCTCCTTAACATATACACGTGTATTAGGTGCATAAGACGTGAATCCCTAAGTATAATACACGTTATTATACGTTTCATTAACTCAGATTATTGAGTATTCCAAATTTAAAAATCTCATATAATATATAATACAAGTGTGTTTAATCAAAGTGTTTTTTTTTCCATGGTAGTAGACGTACTTCCGCTAAGTCATATTCCACACGTGGGCTTACTATGATGGGCACTGACAAAGCCTGATCCTTAGCTAATCAAGAAAGTAAATTCGGCCAACAACTTCAAAATATATTTTAAGATTTATATATATGCTATATATAGAAAATATTATACCACAAATTTTATAAAAAGATTATGTTTTAACTTTATGTTGACCCTGATCGACTCAACCAACAGCAAAATAAGAATTTCAATGTTGTCTCTATTGATCGTCTACAGGATGACATAAATTGATGAATTATAATACAAACATTAAACGACACATATTTTGAACTACCGTTTGTGTTGGACTTTTATTAAATTTTTCGTATGCATCTTTGCTAAAATTATGGATGTTATAACCATGTATTGGATTATATGATATTTTGAACTAAGTTTTTTTATCTTCTCCAATATGCCTTAAATTATTAAGTGACATCAATAATTTTTATAAAATATATATTATTTTTTACAAATAACCATTTCATAAAATTAGACAAATGTGCTTTACACGTTGCTCCCACCTAGTATATATATATCATTAGAGAAATGCTACACAACTTCTCAATCTCCACACATTATTTTTTTTTTTTTAAAAATTAAGTTTATTCTTTTTAAATTAATTTAATTATTTTATTTATTATTTATATATTAAATATTTGATAAAAAATAATAAAAATTAAATAAAAATAATGTGTGAAAATTGTGTAAATAGTAAGAAGTTAATTAGATGTTTTCATATCATTAACTACCCTTGTTTTGATTGTAGGCACCATATCAATATGCATGCATGCAGCTAGAACTGAAAGAATCTTATTGGATCGTGTCCTCCTCGCCAGCTATAATATGCACTAGCAGTAGTTGGTATCTTGATATTCACGCTCGGGCAATAATCTGGCGCCTTATTGGATCATGTCCTTTTCATTCTAATGTAGTGATCATGAGTGAGTTTTCAGGACGATGTCCTCTACGCGAATTAAATAAGACTCCGTACGACCTCAGGTCCTCTTGAACAAGTTGTCCATTGATGCTATGGTGAACAGTGAAAGAAGCCCAAGACTATTAATTCTTCCTTCAGCTGTGTACAACTGTAACAACAAGAATTATAAATATTACTGTTACACAACTTTTATTCAATTATTTAATAAGATTTTTTTTTAAACACATTTATTTTATGTTAGATATGATGAGTCAGCTTTTAAAAATGCTTTTATCACGTTAGAAGTCGTTTGGATGCAAAAGCGAGAAATCTAATGGTTAATTTGAATTTATTTTCATAAAACGACAAAAATTGAGAGCTGGTGGTTATTTTAAATTTATTTTCACAAAACGATAAATAATTGTTACCTTTTCCAAAGAAAGAAACATTATGAATTAATATAATTTAATAAAGATATTCTCATTTTATAATCTGTATTATTATGAAATATATTATAAAAAAATTAAATTTATGTAATTTATAAATTACTATTATTATTTATAAATATATTTATATATAAAACAAAATCATTATTACAAATATTATAAGATAATGGATGAGACCGGCCCATATGTTGCCATGAGATTTCAAGTGATATTCTTTAAATTAAAAGAGAAAAATCAGTATATTATCATCTTATATAATGAAATTTTAAATGAGTGAAGTGAAAGAATCTTATACTTAAAAGTTTGTTTGGAAAAATAACTATTATCAGAAGGTCACAGACTATTTCATTACTATTTATTATTTTTTCACTATCATTTACAGATCATTTAAAATACTTGTGATATCTAAACGGAGCCTTAAATGCCTACCTCACCAATGTGACATGCACCAAAAAAAAAAAAAAAAAAGAGAGAGAGAGAGAAGAAAAGAAAAGAAAAGGAATCATTAATGCTATTACTATCATTATTACTATACATAATATAATTTTAGAATGAGCCTAAATTAGCAGGTGAAATGATATTAATATATGTCTACTTCACTAATCTACTATGCATAACATGCATACTTCATGCAAAAAGCAAAAATCTTTAATGCCATTACCCTTATTATCATTGTAGATAATTATATAATTTCTAAATAAACTCAAATCAGCAGGGAAAAGAATTTCAATAAACGTTAATCTCACTAATGCACTATGCTTAAACCTTATTACGTACTTTTTATTTGAATGAAGTCAAGCGAGCAGGTATGATTTGATCATATCTTTCTCACCAACTGTAACATGCGTCTTCATCTAGTAGTAGTTGTGAAAGTGAGAAAGAAAATGACTCAGGAGTTCTTTTCTTTTTGGTATATAAAAAAATAATAATAATAAAATAAATAAATCTTAATAATTCTCAACATTAATATATATATATATATATATATATATATATATATATAAATGGTAGCCCTTACATTACGTAGTAATTCAAAATCTCGATCTTGGGCACTACAAGGTTTTAGACACGCTTCTGTTTTGGACAACATGAGCGGTGGCAGTACCACGAATGCGTAATTACTTCGACCTGATCTTTTCGGAGCGAATATATTCGATCTGCTTTTTTTCTTTTTTTAATTTAGCAAATGTGTTCTGTTCATAGTGTGGTGAAGTAATAGCATTAAAGCTTTTGTGCATCGAATTAATGATTTTTCGTGCGTCTTGCTAAAGAAGAATATCATGTTATATCTTGTATTTAAAATTAAAGCTACGCATCTGTTTCATCATAAAACAGTTAATTTTCTTAAATAATTTTCCTGATTTTTTGGCGTTTGAATGTGTATGAAAAAGTCAGCAAATGAAAAACAGTTTCAATCAATAAAAAATCAAGCATTCTTTTCCAAATATTAATGCTCCATTTTGTTCCCACAACGCACTCTCGATCTCTCGGATTTCCCTCCTCTCCTTATTAATCTTCCTCCTCTTTCCCACCCTTTTTATATTTTAATTTTGTTGAAGCTATAATGCTTTTTGAGACTTTAAATTTTTTCCGCTTTTGTCATTTTAAGCTATTAGTTTTTTTTTTTCCTAACATATTTTAAGTTCTAAAATATTTTTTTATATAGTTATCTTATATATAGCTATTAATTTGACTATCTTGATTTTCAAATCTCAATATCGTTCAACTACTATTTTTGCTGTGTTATTGTTTTTTCTTTAATTATTCAATTGCATTTTTATTTTCAATTGTATTTTTATGAGAAAGAATTAAAAAGAATTGAAAAAAGTGAAAACTTGTATTTGTTGTACATGAATGGGATTGATACTTTTAGTGTGATTAATTGTAATATATCTATTGTATATACCTTATGAAAAATGCAATATCATATTTTGATCATAATAGTTTATGATATGTATAAGTTATAATTGCATGCGTTGCACTGTCATGTTACAATTCTAAGTAAATTGTCTGAGGCTAAACTACATGCGTGCGACTTGGGTGAGAATTATTATTAATTTTTTTAAAATTTTATTATTATTATTATTTTATCATTGCACGAATTCTCATGCATTAGTGATAATCACTTAAGTGATTTTGACACATTTGTTGCGTCACTTTGCATGCACAATTACTACTTCCACAAGTGATCATCATGTACGTCATGCATGTCTCCGTATCATTAATTTGTGGTAAAAAAAAAGGGGGAGAATTTGTGGATTACGAGTTGTAATACTAATTAGGATCGAATTGATTGACACAACTAGGGAGATCAGCATGCATGAATATGTTGTGTTTGATTGTTAAACTAAATTCAACTTATTTCAACTCATCTTGAATTAATTATTAATAAAACTCATTATTTTTTTAACTTTCTATAAAAAAAAAAAAAAAAAAAATTAAACTCATCACAATTTACTTCATACATTTTAACTTAAAAAGTAATTCGAATATTAGTTTTTAATATTATTATTTTTTTGTCATTTGAAAAAGTTGAATTGTTTATTGTATTTTATGTGAAAATTTGATAAAATTATAATAATGAAATGAAATGCTTTTTGTATCAAACCTAAAAAATTTAAATCCATCTTAACCTAAAATAAACTAAATCTATGATCTCAATATGATTCACAAAATATTACCACTCACAACTCAACTCAATTTATCTTAGCATCCAAATGCGGTATCAAGTGATTTTTATTAGTAATTTATATTGTTGGATTGATAATGCAGTTAGCTGGTACTAACCTTCTATATATTCATCCATAATTACCGGTTCGTTCTTTAATATTGATGTATTTGTTAACTAGTAGTTTCGAAACAACGTGAATATCTTTTTTATAGACATTCTCAGCGGGTTTATATAAACTGGAATAATTGGGTAGTTCTATTCTGGACGTGGTTAATTTGTCGGAATTGACCCATTAGGTCTGGTTATGATCACTAGCTTTAAGCACTTTGACCCATTTTTACGTGCGAAAAGGCTAACCTGCACAAAATCAACTCGATATGCCAATTTTATTAAAAAACTTATGACGTAGAAATACCATAAAACAGAAAACAAACCCAAGCAAACTTAGAAAATAAACTCCCCAAACATAACAAATCTGAGTTGCCCATAAGACCAGAAAAAACAACCACCCAACAAGCACCCAATCCATACCAGCGGACTCTCAACATCTAAGATAAGGGATGCCAAATCTATCCATGTGAATCAAATCCTGAATCAGGCCTTGAGTGAGATCAACGTCACAAAAATCCGAGATACTACCTCGAATTCCTTACTTAGCCAAAAAATCAGCCAACATATTAACTTCTTTAAAACTATGCCGAAAACGAACATTTAAATCACGAGCAATAGCTGTAATTTTGTCCAAGAAATCTCAAAGAAACCAATATTTACACACTCTCAAAGCCAACCAACCTACTAAGATCAATGAGTCCATCTCTACTAGTACAACTTGTAATCCCAAGTCTCTGCACAACCTAAGCCCATCAAGAAGAGCAGAGCTCTACATTCGGCGACGTTGTTTGTGGCACGACCAAAAGAGTGCATGAACCCCGCCACTACTCCCCCCTGGTGGTTCTGAATTATACCACCGCCGCCGGTGAGTTGGAATCAATTCATTATCAGCATTCTTAACTACAGTCACACCAGATTTTTTAAGTACCCCATGTGTAGGACTAACCCATTTGCTGTAAAATATGGGGTAAATGATCACTACATTCATAAGTTTTAACACTTATGCTCTAACAACTTCTTTCATGTTGGGATTCAATCTACGCTGCATCTCTCTAGAGGGCTTAGCATTGTCCTCTAGATTTATTCTGTGGGTACAAATTAAAGGACTAATACATTTGATATCAGCAATAGTCCATCCTATTGCTTCTTTATGTTCAATGAGAACACCAATTAATTTTTTCTTCTGATTTTCATCTAGTTTTGAGGAGATGACCACTGGTAATGTCTCTGCTTGGCCTAAAAATGCATATTTCAGATAAGCAAATAGAGGTTTTAAGTCGAGTTTTGGTGTTTGAACACTTGAGAAGAGGGGCACAATATCACGAGGTGGAAATTACTAAAAACGTGTCCTACACTTATCAGTGTCCATTATAGTAGTAGATTCCAACAAAAAATTCATAGATGCAAAAACAGAATCATCATCAAAATTTTTATCATGAACCAAACAGGCCTATAGAGGGTCAGAAAAAATTGACAAATCAAATTTATCTTAAACAAGAGTTTAAATCAAATTTACTTCATGCACATCATCATCATCACCAAGTTGTTTACAAATATTGAAAATAATCAACTCTAAAGTCATGTTGCCTAAAGAAATTATCATCACACTACTCATACAATTTATTAAAGCATTTGAAGTTGTAAGAAATGACCTGCCTAAAATTATAGGAATTTAAGTGCAAACATCAAAGACAGATTCTGTGTCCAAAATAATAAAATCCACTAGAAATAAAATTTACCTACTTGCACTAACACATCCTCAATTGTCTCTCTCGGTTTTTTTATTGAACGGTTAGTAAGTTGGAGTGTTACCTTGGTGGGTTTAAGCTCACCAAGAGTCAATTGCTCATATACCGAGTAAGGTAGGAGGTTAACACTAGCACTAAGGTCAAGTAAAGTTTTCTCAATTTTAAAATTTCCAACAACATAAGAAATTATTGGACAACTTGGATCTTTATATTTTGGAGGAAAATTATTTTGAAAAATGATACTTATTTATTATGTGAGAAAGGCCTTCTTTTGCACCTTCATTTTACGCTTCATTGTAAATAGATCTTTCAAAAACTTAGCATAAGATGGAATATGTTTAATCGCATCCAACAAAGGAATATTAATTTTTACTTGTTTGAAAATTTCAAAAATGTTCGCATTTTGAACCAATTTATGAGAAGGTTGCAACATTTAAGGAAAAGGAGAAGGTATTGGAGCTTTGACAGGCATATCTGACTCAACCTTATCAAGTTCACCATCACTTTTGGAATTTGAAGAATTGTTGGTTTCACCAACTTTCATTGAAATACTTTAATCAACCGTTTTTTCATTGCGTAGAGAGGTGATGGACTTGATATGTTCAAATTTTGAATCACAAGAATTTGAATTCTTACCTCAAATTGCCCTTTGGGACTCGACTGAGGTTAAGAAGGAAACTTACCCTTTTCTTGAACTCGCAATGCGAAAGTCAGATTACCAATAGAACTCCTCAACACATTAATGGCCTGCATTGTCTGACCATTAGTATTAATTTGACTCTGCATGAAAGTTTGCAATGTCTCCTCAAGGGTTTTCTTATATGAAGGCATATAAGGAGTAGTAGCAGAAGTCACTTGAGGATTTTGATTTGAATTGGACTCATTCTTTCAACTAAAGTTGGGGTGATTCCTCCATCTGGGATTAGATGTTTCTGAATAAGGGGAAGGAAAAAGTCTTTTATAAGAATTCATGACATTTGCTTGTTTGTGCAACACATCTTTAAAACCGAGGATTGTTGGATAATCCTGAATTAGGTGTCCACTAGTCTTATATATGCCATAATTTTCTTCTTCTTTTTCAATGGCCTTAACCGAATTTACCTTCCTAAGTTCCATGGTCTCGACTTTTCTTGTCAAACTGGTTATCCTAGCATTTACATCATCATTTCCTTTGAAAACATACATACATTTTTGAGACATGACATTAGGCTTGGACTTATTTAAACGATTAGAACGATCTATGTTGTCCCAAGATTCGGCATTTTCAGCCAATTGATCAAAATAGTCCAAAGCATCATCAGGATCTTTATTTAAAAATTCACCATTATACATTATTTCTACAAACTGGCGCATTTGAGATGTTAAATCTTCATAGAAAAAACTAATGTTGTGCCAAGTCTCGTAATCATGATGTGGGCAAGTTAGCAATAATTTCTTAAAACGCTTCCAACACTAAGAAAATGTCTCATTTTCTTTTTGAGAAAAATTCATAATGTTTTTCTGTGAAGAGTGTTGGTCCTATAAGTAGGAAAAACTTTTTCGAAAATTCCCTTTGAATTTCTTGCTATATGCCAAAAGATCTTGGTCTCAAGGAATTAAGCCAATTTTAAGATTTTTCCTTCAAAGAGAATGAGAACAACTTTAATCTAACAACATCATCATTAACAGTTTGGTTTTGTAAAGTTGCACAAATCTCTTCAAATTCTTTTAAATGTAAATAAGGATTTTCTTAATCAAAACCATGGAAGTTGGGAAGTAATTAAGTTACTCCCAACTTTAAATCAAAATTCCTCATATTCGTAGGGAAAATCATGCAAGATTGAATACTTGTCCTTGTTGGCTGTAAATACTCACATAAAGTTTTTATTGATGGATTATTTTGAGCATCCTCATTTTTTAGTCCTTCATGAACACCATGATTGTCAGCCAAGGTGTCAGAATGAGAAATTTTGGAATCCCCAAACAACCTATCAACCAACTCTTCTAAAACACTTAATTCTTTCCTCAATATATCAGTTTGATCACATTGCCACGAGATCATTCATCATAGAGGCTCAAGTACATAAAGAAAAAACTAAAAGATGTGGACAAGTCTCAAAATTTATTAATGCATGTACCTCCTAAAGGCTTCTATTCCAAAAATTAAATGCAAAATAAGAAGAAAATAAAAGAGAAGGATATGAGATTACCAAATGATATGAGTATGAAAGCTACTCAACCCATCTTTTAAGAAAATGAACAAAAATCGTACCTGCAAAAATAAGAGAAAGTTAGCAAAAGATGATTATTATAAAAAAAATTCTCCTTTTTTAAAAAAAAATCTTCTCACATGTTGCAATCCTTGGCAATGACGCCAAAAATTTGTTGCGCCTAAACTTTGACTCATACTAGTAAACCAAAAATTTAGATCAGTTTTACATGCAAATATACAAATGTTTGTAGTACCTAACATGGTTGAATTCACAAGGATTCATTTATATTATAAGGAAAATAAACTCAAAAAATGAAAAAGAAATTAAGAAAAGGAACGTGCAATCAAATAAAAGAGAAAATTACTGAGATAAAGATTTTTAAAGTAAAAGAATAAAACTAAAATAATAAAATAAACCGATATAGAGAACGACTAAGGTTTTGAGGATCCGTCTAATAATTTAGAATATTGTCTCCGATCGATTTACATAAATTAAACTAGAATAATAATTCTGTTTAATTGGAAGATTCAGCATTTAAGGTCAAGAAAACTAATCACTAATGTTAAGTATGAACAATTAATGGTTAAAACATCCATAAACCCGTTTAAATATTAGAGGGATTTTTCAAGCATCAAATGTATTAAAAAATTACAATAAATCAAGATAAATATATAAATAATCAAAGTATTCAATAATAAAACCATTCAATCGATCAAACTCATGACATAAACTCTAATTTTGATCCGAAAACAATGTCTAAATTATTAGACTTCAGCTCTAACTTTAATACGAAAATTTAGCCAACCATGTTCATCACAAGAGCCATGGAAATCAAATAAACATTCTTCATGATAAAACTAAAATAGAACACCAAATCAATACTAAAAAAAGTAACCCTCACAAGAGAACAAAGATGAGGAAAAGATGGAGCTAAAAACAACTCTCTAACTGAAGTGTAGCGTGCCAGGAAAAAAACTCCCAGCGTCCTCGTGCTGCCCAAAAGCCCATAAGCCTCGTGAAAAAGAAAGACATTCTCTCCTAGTCTTCTCCGTTGACCCAGTCTGGGCTCCCCATTCGTAAGTCTCTTGCTACATTCCGTTTCTCTCCCTAGCTGCAGTGCACCCATTAGGGTTTGGCTTGCATCCTGTGCCAAAATAACAGGAAATCTCCTGTTAAAGAATTAATGGCCATGATCGGCTACTAACAAGCAATCTTAGCCATTTAAATTCTTTCTTCTTTTCTTTTCTTTCTATCTGCACTTGCGCTCATTTCGGTCCATTCAAAATCTTCCATATTGTCACTTAATAACTTTCATATATGAAGTATCCAACATATTTCATGTCCTCTAACTTTAAAAATAATATTTACGATTTTAATTTTGGGTCGTGTAAAAACAAATTATATTACTCTCATTTGAGATTTATTAAAAAAATTATATTTTTAATTTTAAAACTCATTTTTTTAAAAAAATGTGAAATTTATACACTCTAAAATATACCTAACATTACTCATATCAATGTTTTGTCAAAATTTTCTTAAAAATAAGTTTAAAGATACCAATGAGAATGCGCTTACATTTGTTCGGTTATTTATTACGTACTGGTATATAATATATTATTTATTATAAATAATATAAAATCAAAATATATAAATATTATAAAAGTAAAAGATATAAATATATTTGTTACAATTTATTATATTTAGGTTGGCTTGCCTCCTGCATATTTAATGAATATATATGAATAAATATGTTTAATGAATATTTAATGAATAAATATGGAAGATTTTGAATGGACCGAAATGAGCGCAAGTGCAGATAGAAAGAAAAGAAAAGAAAGAATTTGAATGGCTAAGATTGCTTGTTAGTAGCCGATCATGGCCATTAATTCTTTAACAGGAGATTTCCTGTTATTTTGGCACAGGATGCAAGCCAAACCCCACCCGTTAAAAAGCCCCTCAGCTTGTGGCTCCCAATGCAAAGAAAATCAACCAACTGCCTCGCTCCTTTCTTTCTTCGTCCAAAAACAAAACTCCTTCCATCGTGTGTTGCCTAGTCCGTAGAAGCCCTTACTGCATGTCCTGCTCCTCTCACCAAAGCCAAGAAGTTCAGCCAGCCCTTGCTCTCTCTCTCTCTCTCTCTCTCTCTCTCTCTCTCTCTCTCTCGTCCCAGTCAAAAACCAGACGAAAAACTCCTCTCCATTCCATGTGCTCCTACTCGTTCAGCGTCTCCCTTTCTTTTTACCCAACTGCCCGTGCTATGTTTTTCCTACCTATCCAAAAAAAAGCCCAACCTTCCATCTCCCTGGTTCTCTTTCTCCCAAGCTCCAAAAATATGCCCCGCATCTACCCTTGTGTTTGGTCTCAGTCCCCACCCTATCATTGTGAACGTCAAACGGGAGCAAAGCCTTTTTTTCCCCTCTTGCATTGCCTTCCAAACCCCCCAAAAGCCAAATGTCTCCCTCAAAAAGTAAAACTCTCATCTCACTTTCGTATCTGCTCCCTCAAAAGCCCTAAAATGGAAACTAGAGTTTGCCAAAAGCTAAAGATGTCCAGGGAGCAACTCTCCTTCCCGCTCCTCTGCGTAAATCGTCTCGTCCAAAACCAAAAAGAGCAAACTTCTCTTTTCCTTTCCGGTTTCCTCAAAACCCAAAGAGACCTAAAGGAAATAAGCTTCCCGTGTAAAAGCAATGAGCTATGTTGCATGTGGTCCCGTTTTGTGTGTAGAGCAACTGCCAAAAAGAAATAGAAACCACAAAAATGAAAAATAAAAATAAAAAGCAAGACTAGAATATTAAAAATGTGTTGTGCTTTAAAGATAGTATGGATAAGAGTACCTTCACCATTCAAGATTCACCACTCTTGCTTGGCCAAAAGAGCCAAATTAAAATCTCACAAATCCTTAAAAGCCATACATCCACAAGCTTTAGGCTCACACATTGTTCTCTAACTTACCCAATGAAATTTCCTCTCATTCTTTTGTTGACCCCACCAAAACATGGCCTCCATTGCTTCTAACTCTAAACAAAGCCCATTAGGTAAGGGAAAGCAACTCATAGAGTAAGTTGGTATTGCCATAGCCACTACTTTGATCAATACTTCCTTCCCTCCCTGTGAGAATAACTTCTCCTTTCAAATTTGCAATTTCTTCCAAACTTGATGCTTAATTTCTGAAAAAAAACCCTTTTCTTGGATTTACCAATAATTGGTGGTAATCCTAAATACTTCTTATAGTCGTTTTCAGACTGAATGTTCCACATATTCAAAATCTGTTTTTGAGTTTGCTCATTGACATTCTGACTAAAAACCATAGTGGTCTTCTCCATGTTGATCTTCTGACCTGAGTTGCCAACTCATACACCTTCAACACAGATTGTAAATGCAAATTCTCTTGGACAATGGCTTGATAAAAAAGCACACTATTATTTGCAAACAAGAGGTTATCAATCACGAAAGCCCCTCTACATACTCAGATCCCACTAAGTTTCTTCTCCTCCCCAACCTTTTTCAATAAAGATATGAGTCCCTCAGTACAAAGAAGGAATAAGTAAGGGGCTAGTGGATCCCCTTGCCGCAACCCTGTTGTTGGAACAATATGACTCAAAATCCATAGACCTCATAACAACTTCCAGAAAATCCCATGAACCCCACATCCTGCAACTCATAATCCTACATAACCCTCCTAAACTCTCCCATCTACCCTTCAAGACATCGTTGGCCCCATTTTTTCTCCCTTTGGAACAAGATTTCGTTAAAATCTCCTATTAGTAACAAGGAACCCGGTCGACCATTATACAATCTTCTCAGTAAATTCCAAGTATGAGATCTCCTAGAAACCTAAGGATTACCATAAACACCCGTCACATAAAACCAATTCTAATCAACACCAACATTCCTAACTACAACATCCACATGATTACTAGAAAAACTCTGTATTGTTAAACTAGTAGAAGAAAACTCATGCTGCTTAGCCTTACCATGTAGTTTGTGCCCAGGTGGATAGCCATGTAATTTATAGTACTTGTCTGCTATATGACTTGTCATATGAGAATGAGTACAGATGGGGGCTTGGGCTTTTCCTTCCTTGAAGTACGTATCCAGAACATGCCCTTGAATTTTACAATGGGTGCAAAAGGGTCTATCACATTTGGGCTGCTAAGATGGTTTGGAAAAAGCTTTATATGAGAGGTATGGTTGTTTGACAGCAAGGGCCATGGAGTCAGGTGAAGGAAGGCCAGACAACATGATGTTTTGCATCTCTTGCTGTTGGATCATGGAGAAGATTTTGTTTATGGGAGGCAATGAATCCAAAAGCATAATTTGGTCACGGGTAACAAGGAAGGAATCATTTAAACCCATGAGAAATTGTATTACACAATCCTTTTGTTATCTGTCAAGTAAGACAACAAGTTTTCTATAGGTACGGTCGGGCATAGGATCATATATGATAAGCTAATCCCACAAAGTTTTAAGCTTGCCAAAATAAAACACTAACAGAGTCATTATCTTGTTGCAAACCTGTTAATGTCTTTTTGAGCTGAAAAATTCGATGACTTTGTTGAGTAAATTGGTCTTTTAGTTCACCCCAAACTTGTGCAACATCATCTACCAAAGCAATGCTGAATGGCTCTCCAATTAAAGTGCCTCCCAACTGTAGAAGGTGTACAATTATTGCATAGTGAGAGGCCCAAGGTCAATTTCACAAGGATTAAGATAATTCATGAGTCAAAATATTCCCTTTGAGGGAATATTTTCTTTTTGTCTCTTTTTCTTTGAAATTATGTTGGATGCAATAAAGGTATGTTAAGTAACTAAAGAGATTGCGAATTTCCGTTGAATTAAGGGAAACACATACAAAAATCGAAAATGGGTTTCTGATAAACTTATAGAAGAAAAATACCAAGTATCGGGTCACTTTCTCATAGTAGGTATTCAAGGAGGTTTTTATAGTTCACAATTTCTTTCAAATGTAATTCCAGTCAAGGTTATAAAGCATTTAGATGATGTATATGATGCGTGCACAAGAAAAGCAGTTTCTAAACAAACTCAATATATTTCATTTCAAACTACTATTCAACATGCAACTCAAGAATAAGGATCCACACACCTCAAGCATCCTTCGTGCTTTTAATCTACGAATGATCAAAAGGAGGCAAAAAACCCTAACCTTGGATTGAAATCAGGAATGACAGAATCTTAAAGAAGTACGAGTTAATACGAAATGGAAATCAAAACCCCCATTGAAAACCTACAGCTCGAAGGCTTCCCTCAACCTAGATTATGAAATTACTCACTCATCAAATATGAAACTAAACTATTAATCAAGAAAAACAAAATTTCCATAACCCAAAGAAAGAGGAAACCCTAAAATTGAAAGAAGTTTTCTCGAATGGTCCTCCTTGGTTTCTAGATCTTCCAAGAATTTCTAGCCCAGAGATCCCCTTTCTCAGTACAATCTCAATCATATATATAGATCCTCTGGTGTGTGCTCTGCCTCCTCCCATAGCCTCAATTTGCAACTAACTTTTTCTCTAGGTTGTTTCATGTTTGCCGTCTCTCCCATAGCCTCTGACTTAGCATGGCTTTGTTTGTTCCTTTCAGGAATACCCTCTCGTGCTTTGCTTCGCCGTTTTCTTCCCAAAGAAGTGTCGGCTGAAGGGTGAGGAGAGGAAACACTTAGTTGTTTTTCAGTTTTAACCTTTTAGTGCTTGTAATTACGACTTTGCCCTTCATCAGCTCATCTCAAATAAGAGAATATCCATGCCATGTGATGCTTCTTCTTTCTTCTCTTTCCATGAATGCCCTGCAACATATGAACATAATATGAGTATTTATTATTCTAAGGGAAAACATAGGACTTTTGTGTGCAGAATATTAGCATCAATTAATTTGGAATCCAATACTAGATCGAAATTGATGTATAATTAAGTGCTTAACTCTTATTTGATAAAATAAATCACTTATTTAAACAACTTAATTATACATATTTCACACTTTATCACTGGATTTGAGAGATGGGTTGATTGAGCTGTGAAGCCAGGACACAACTAAGTCATTACATTGATCCCATGCATCATAGAGAGGGTCAGTAGTGTCTTTTGGTTTTGACGAGGTTCCATTGATGAAACCAAGCTTGTTCTTGGTAGGAAGAGCTTGGCACATAGCTCTTGACTAGGTTGTATAATTCTCAGTGGTGAGGAGGTCAAGGACTAAGGGGACTGAAGGGTTATTGCCATGGTAGAGTCTGTAGGGATTGGTAATATTGGTGAAATCTAGAACGGGGGAGCTGTCTTGATCAATAGCCATTTGAGAAATAGTCTCACTTGTGGTTCTTTGATACCATGTAAGAATAGCAAGAGAAGGAAGAAGAGCAAATCAGAGAGAGAATGGATGAAAATGCTACTTCATTGGATTGAATTAATTTTTTCCTTTACATAGTACTGCTACTTTTTACTAAAAATGAACCAACAATCCTAACCAACTAAAGAATCTTCGAGTATTTTATCATATCTATACAGCTACATAACTACTTCTAAAATTACATAAAAATACATTACAACTCAGCTAGAAGAAGGACCATCTAGTAAATGAACCACAAAATTATTACAAAAAGCTGCAGGTCCATTTGATGAGGAGTGTGGCTAGCTGCATATTAGAGTCATTCATGTTGCCACGAGCAGCTGCATCCACATGATCTGTAGACTTGAGAATATTGATGCCATGCTGCATGCACTAACATATATCATGCTTTTATTGTGATACACACTTCTGTTTTTTGTGTGACATTGATGTAGATAATCTTCGCAAGCTCGCCCATAAGTTTATCATGTTCTTTTACGCTTTTTCGGACATGAGCTAGTTTCAGCAGAATGAATCATCTAGTTGTGCTTCAATTCCGCACCATATTGGTCGTTTAGATTTTATGTTTGAAGCAGAGGGAGTTGTGAAAGGTTGGTCTTTTCATTGCTACTTATGTTCAGCGAATATATTAATGTAGGTCTACCCGAGGTTTTGTCGGTTAGGCCCAACATGAATTATAGTTATGTTAAAAAGATACAAAGCTCTTCAAGTGCTCAATCAAGTACTTCATCAAGCGCGCGCATAACTTGGATTGAAGTACTCGGCTGTTTTCTGTGGGAGGAAGTACTTTATCAGCTACTATCCTCTTCCATTAAACCATAACCAAATTTGAAAGGTATATGAAATTGGGGTAAGAAACAGGTGAGTGCAGCCAATCTCGTATTTCTCTAATTGCGAAGTTGCTTGAAGTCTTGAGTTAAGAAAAAGTGAAAAAATTATTCATCATCTCTCTTTTTTATTATCATCTTATCATTCTATAATATGACATTAGATTATAAGTTTACAAGTGAAATATAATAAATAATTTTTAATTATCAAATGCCACATCATAAAATAATGATAGTCAAGATGATGAATAACATTACTCATGAGACGCCCCCAAATTCCACTTGGGATTGAACGGACATCTGAAGCGTCGGGACATGCAACACAAGGTTACCTGCCCCCGTTCATGACATATAAGATGCAATATTCCTAACACGCATCTAGCATTATGCAATATTCGCAGCGAATAATTTAAATACTTCTTTTTCTTTAGCAATACTATGCACTAAACTAAAAATATCTCAAATACTTGAAACATATTTCATACATAAAGGCATACTAAATAGCCGTGATCATCACACTATTTCAAAATGGTTGTGATCAAAAGAATACTTGAGATACAATTCCAAAAGTACAAGTAGTAACCTAAGTTAAATACTATGCCATCATCAAAATTGCACCGTGGCCTAGTCGACCGTATTCAGTTGGTCAGATTCCAATTCTCTTTCGGGTCCTGTAACAAGATCTACCATTCAGGGGGAATGGTAGTTGGGACTACCACAGTGAGATTTGATTACAAATCTCAGCAAATTAACATAAAACTCCCACACAGGTTAAAGATGCATGCATGGCAGTAAAAGCATAAATGTATAAGTAAAGTCGTACATAAGCATAGCATAACTTGACATATAGCATGACATAACCAAAACTTAAACGTGAACTGAACTTGACTTAACATGACATGAACTTGAGCTTAAAACATAACATGGACTAGCAACATAACATGAACGTGAAACTTGAAACATAACATGGACTTGAAATATAGCATGAACGTAAACATGCATAACATAAATATAAACTTGAACGTGAAATACATGAACTTGAGCCTAATATGATATAAACGTGAACTTGAGTCATAATGTGAACGTGAACATAACATAACATGAACGTGAGCTTGAACATATCATAAACGTGAACATAACATGATGTGAACATGAACTTGGAACATAACTTGATCATGAACATAACATGTACATGAGCATAACATAACATGAACTTGATCTGAAACTTGACTTAATATAAACTTGGAATCTTATTCAAGTACCTTGATTAATAACGTGACCATATGAGTGCAACACAGGTCCCCTAGAGCCGTGTGTCCCTGCTGATTATCGCATCACAACACAGGTATCTATACCAGCTGTGAGTGCGTTAATACGTACTCCACAGTTGTTGTGGCCCCACGTATTCTACGTGTCACAATTGCTGTGTCTCACGTAGTGTATGCTCCACAGTTGTTGTGGCCCCATACTTCATGCTCCACAGTTGTTGTGGCCCCATGAATACACGTAACATAAAATATGACACGTATTCTACGTGTCACAATTGCTGTGTCTCACGTAGTGTATCTCCACAGTTGTTGTGGCCCCATACTTCATGCTCCACAGTTGTTGTGGCCCTATGAATATCTTAACTTGAACATGATCTGAAACTTATATGAACTTTATATAAGGTGAACCACGCTTGAGTCCGTGGCACCGCATAACATAACTTGTGATGAATACGCTTAGATCCGTGTCACCCTTAACATGTCTTATCTTTCTTAATGCATGAGATATTATTTAATATCATATACTTTTCTAACATGGCGTATACTTGTAAATGGCACAATATAATTTAATCATAAACATTCCATGGCATACATGTATCATATGGTATACTTAACATGGCATACTTATAACATACAACATTGCATGACAGAAAAGATTGTGTAACAGATAAATATTCATGAGAGAATAAATCATGCGTAACAGATAAACATATAATGACATTGTATGACATGGCATATATGATAACATACATACATAAATTGTAGTTCCCTTACCCATCACACATACACAATAAACTGATAGTAAGTTAGAAGCTAACTTACCCAGATCGTCGCGTTCTACGAGAATAAAGTGCTAAACACGAGGAACTGTAAAAGGTCATTCTAAGAGTGAGAAATTTAATTACTAACAATTAGAAACATGAAAACAAGCTAACTTAGAGTAAAATTATCATTTTACCCTCTACATGTGGGAAAACGACTATTTTACCCCTAACTTAAGGATTTCACATCCTAACTCCAAAAATTTCCAAAATTTACATTCCTCATGTAAATTTTGTCCTAAACTCAAATATCAACTCAGAAAAATTTAAAACAAAACACAACTATGGAAAACACACTATGGCCGAAACATCCATAGGCCATTTCTCTTGATTTTTGTTGCAATTCCTTCCAACTTCAAAACTCATGCTTAAACCAAAATTTTGCAACAAACATCTTCCAATCCTAAGTTTAAAACCATACTTAAAACATCCATTTAGAAAAATCTAATAATCAACACCAAACTTTTTTGTAAAAAGATCCAAGCATTTGAATCACAAGCTTTGACCTTAAATCAAAACATCTCCAAGAATTCCAAAAATCAAATCTTACTTCTAACATATTCATAACATCATCCTAACATCAACCATGCTTTAAATCATCAAACTAAAGTCACCAAAATCACAAAATAACACTTGGTGTTTTTGGTTTTACACTTAGTCCAAAAACAGAAACTTTTTCCTCAACTAGTTTTGATAAATCTCTTGATCAATGGCTTAAGAAGGTGAGATCTTTGAAATAAAGCATCACATGGTTTATAAACGTGTCCTAAAGAATATCCAACCATCAAAATTAAAATCACATGGCTAAAACTCAATAAAACATGGATCTAACCTAAAAACATCAAATCTTAGGCCTAACCGAAATTCTCTTGCATAGAAAAATCATATCGTTGAAACTAATGCTAAATATCTCCAAAATAACATCCTAACATAAAAATAAGAGACTTAGGATCATCATATAAAAATATCAAAGCCATTAGAGTAAGATCAAACCACAAAATATTCAAACTTTCTCCAAATAAAAACTGTTTTTCCACTTCCAGTTTTCAAGTTTCTAGATCTAAGAACATCTATCATCAAAAGCTTTATTCATGCAACAAAACTTCAATGAAAACTCTTAAACACATGCTAAGAACACTCCATAAAATTTTCGGACCAAGATATGTCCATTAGCTTGGTCAAAAACTCCAAAACATAACACTCTCCAGATTCACGCCCACAATGACCTTTCCATGGTTAAAAATACTTTTGACTGACAAAATGACCATGGAATGATACAAAAAATACATCTACGGAAACTAGATTCAAAGAGGAACAACTTTTATGAAGGAGTCATTGTGTGAAAATACTTACAAATAGTTGAAAAGCTCCATGTAAAAAGACCCAGAAATCTGCCCGAGAGAGCACTTTTGGGTTTCTCTCTAAGAACAGGGTAAAGAAATGATTAAAGTGAAATAAGTGTATCTTGCACGACTCAAGACTTATGTAGGGGAATATTTTGACCTTAATGATCATTGAGTGGAGATGTAGACATGTGATATAAAGTAGAGGATAGTGGGGGGCAAAGGACAACCTACAAAAGCTATGAGACATGGGACTTGATGGGGTGGGTTCCTCCGTATTATTGAGTGAAAATGGATGCAATGAATGGTCTGCCAAGTGGGGGAGGAAACTTCTCCAAGAATCTTTGTCAAGGTGGCCAAATTCGTAGGCCTTAGTGGGTCTCAACCAAGTGGACTTCAATTTGGGGTTTAAATGGGGTTTGGTTAGGGTTTGAGATGCTATCAAGCCCAAATTCAATTTTTTTTGGCCCAATCAAATCTCTAAGTTTTAAAATGTTGGATAAAGATGTCATAATAGGAATTCTACCATTTAATTTTTAGCGGGATGTTACAACTCATATATATATATATATTATATATATATATATATATATATATATATACAGACTTGAATAATACATTTTATACTCTTTAAATAAAGTGACTGTTGTAATTATTGGTAATAGATGAAACTGGCCTATCCTAGTGAAATGATGACCACACAGCTGACGTGTGGTTACTATAAGTATATATGTTAATTACTATGTCAATTAGCATGTAATGTTTTCATCTAACAATTACTTTTCCTATTTTGCCACTTAGCTTTCGCTATTTCCCATTTTAATCCCTCAGTTTTCTTTTCATTTGTTAGCACTTTTACATTTTTAGCCCTTTGTGGGTTTTGTACTCGTAGTTTGACTCGCTCGCACTTCGCAAGAAGTGCTCTGTGTTTCTTTTCATCTAACAGAATCTGGAAACTATTGATATGAGTATTTTTACACAAAAAACCCCAAACAAGAATGGCATTTGATTTCTGAATTTGTGAATTTGTACTTATTTCACAAGCTCCCCAGAAAAACTTTCCTCCCCTTTCTCAAGAACCTTTCAGTGGTAGTTTCGATGAGGGAAAGAAACTTATTTTGCATTTGTATGAGACGAGACCAAATCCAAAATATGTTCAGAACTGAAGGAAAAAAAAAAAACACTCCACCCGAGAACTGGAGAGACAGAGAGTAGATCTGAAATCACACCCATATATATTAAATTTAACCAAAAAAAATAATAATAATTCTGCAAACTATATGTTGAGATAAAAAAAATTTCTAGATGAATCAAGAAACAGATGGCACATCTGAGAATCTACAAGTTAGAGTAAAACAATCATACCCATATACATTAAATTAAACCAAGTTTAAAAACAATCTTTAAATATATTTTCAGATCTTAAAAAAATTCAAAGGTTGGCAAGATGGTGACGAGCGTGGAGACTGCATGACTTAGTAACGAAGAGAGAAAGAGAGAGTATTACGAGAGAATGAGATCATATGGAAGGACGTTTTAGGTAATGTTTTTGAGAAATGGGCGAGCTTGTTGATGGAAGAAGAGAAAATAGAGATATAGAGAGAGAGAAGAAGGAAAAAGTGAGAGTATTAGGTTAGGAGAGAAGGAGACATGGAGGACGTTTTTTCTTTTGATAATTTTGGGAGACAAAAGAAGGAAAAAGTTTTTAGGATTTTGTGTTTTGGTCAAACAATGTCGTGTGAAATTTATTTTGGACTTTTACTCTTCATATGTGAAAAAGAGATGTTGCGCCTAAACTTTAATTCAAATTAATGAACCAAAATTTAGTACAGTTTTACCTGCAAGTATACAAGTGTTGTAGTACCTTACAGGATCGAATCCACAGGGATTGACTTATGTGAAAAATTCTCTCAAACAAATGAAAATAAAATACTAAAAGAGATGTGTGATTGAAACTAAAATGAGATTATAGAAATGATGATTTTTATCGTGACAAAACAAAACTAAAATGATAAAATGTATTGATATGAGAAAAGACTAAGGTTTCGAGGATTTGTTTAATAATTTAAAAAAAATGTTTCCGATCAAATTACTTCAATTAAACTAGAATAATAATTCCGTTTAATTGGAAGATTTAGCATTTAAGATCAAGAAAAAATAGTTACGAATGATCGAGCATGAACGATTGATGATTAAAACGCTTACAAATTTATTTAACTATCACAGGGATTTCTCAAGCATTCACTGTATTCGGAAATAATAATGAATCAAGCTAAATATGTAGATAATCAAAATTTCCAATAATAAAATCCTTCAATCGATCAAACTTGCAAAATAAATTTGACGCTGATCCGAAAGCAATTTTCAAATCATTAAACTTCACCTCTAACCTTAGTATGAAAATTTAGCCAACCATATTCATCACAAGTACTATAGAAATCAAAGAAATATTCTCCATTACAAAATTAAAATAAAATACACAAAATACTAGAAAACAACTTAAAAACAATAAAATCTGGAACCCAATTGACAACGAGAAAATAAAACCCACGTTGTCGCTAAACTGTAGAAAATATAAATGAAACCAGCAATCTGGGCAAAAACTCCCTCCACGTTCATCACTCCCCACGTAACCTCAAACCAACCAACTCTCCTGCAATTAAAGCTCCCAGAAAAATTAAACCAACCTTGCTTTCTTTCACTCACCCACTTCCTTTCCACGTACACAACTCCCTCCAATCAAATTAATCCTAGCCAATTGACTCTTCAACTCAAATCCCTTCCCTCACGTCTCCCACTCTCTACCGTACGTCCCACTCTCACTTTTTAACCAAGACAAAACTCCACCCAATGAAATTCCTCCAGCCCGTCTCTCTCTATTTAATCCTCACTTTTCTTCAATTTCCTTCCCTCACGTCTCCCTCTCTATAACCGATTCTCTCTTTTCAATTCCAATCAATTCCATCCGTCCAGTCACATCTCCTACTCCTCTCTCAATTTCTCCTCCCTGTTTCATTCAGCCAATTCCCTTCAATTAAATACTCAATGACCGACTCTTTCCAGCCCAGAATTTTCTCTCAATCTCCACGTATCCACCTTACTTTCAGCCACCTCCCATTAATCCAGCCGACACTCCCCTTTAATCAAGCATCCTCTCTCCCTTTCTTTCTTTTGTAATTTTCTTTTCATTCCTCACTTTCCGTAAATTACTCTTCTTTGTTTCTATGTAAAAACAAATAGCTGCCACTAGCTCACCGAAAGCACCCCTACCGCTGCTGTCCGTAGCTCTGGTTCCGTTCCAGATTTTCTTTCCATCCAACTCTATATTTTTCTGTCTTCTTTTGCAGAACGTCCAAACGGAACTACCCTTCTATTCGGTGTCTTCTACTGCAGCTTCTCAAGCAGATAAACTTTCCAAAAAATATCTCCCCTGCTCTCTGTCCGTCTGAAGCCCTTTCTCTCTCCGTCCTTTTCGTAAAAAAACAAAAACCCCTTTCCAGACGCAACTCTCCTCAGCGTCCAAGTCTATCCGTTTGCTTCAAGTGTTGTCCCGAGAAAATGAATCAAGCTCTCCACCTCTTGTCCAAGTAGTCCATTTGCTTCCCAAACGAAAAAAAAAACATCCGAACAAATATAGATTTCTTTCCGTAAGAAAAAAATCTTCCTTCCGTAAAGCTCCAACGTAAAATGAACGGAAACCTTTACTCACTAGCTCTCCCTTCTCTCTTCACCTTCAAAGACCAGCAGCTACTCTCCCGTAAACTCTGAACGTCATCCCTTTCTCACCCGAAAATAAATCTGTTTCAGTCCGTCCAAGCCAAGAAGTCCTGGTTCCGCAGCTACTCTGTTTCTTTCTCCGAAAACAGAGAACCCAATTCTTGCGTATCAGTAGTTTTCTCCTTCAGCCAGAGTTTACGTAAAACCAGCAGCTTCTCAGCTCTCCTTCAGCCAGAGTTTACGTAAAACCAGCAGCTTCTCAAGCCAAAGAAAAATAAAATCAGCGATCCCCCTGGTCAAACGAAAGAAAAGCACCACTCCGAACTTCCCCTCAACCCTACGTAAACTCCTCTCCGTTTTTCCATGCACTTTCAGCCCCCCATACGTCCAGCTATATCCTTCCCTAGCCCCGACGAAATGTCCTCACCAAACTAAATCCGTCTAAGTCCCTCCGTCCAGCTATATCTCCTCCAGATTTTTTTTTTACGTTCCTTCTCAGTCACCTCCCCCAAGCGAAGTCCCCGCCTAACGTAAACTCTCAGCTACTCTCTGTCCAAGGCTAAAGGACCCAGCCGAACTCCCTCAGGCCAACTCAAGCACGGCCTCCCTTCTCCGAAGCCCTCTATATATTTTTTTCTCTTCCGTTTTAGTCCGTCCGAGGCTAAAGGAAGACCTCCGTAAACTCTCTTCCCTTTTTCTTCCCAACCGAAGTCAATTTTTTTCTTCACTTTTCGTTTACTATGTTTATTTTTCTTTCGCCGTAAATCACTCTCCTTCAGCCAAAATATGTCCTGCTGTCCACGATAAGAAAATTTCGCCGAACCTTTATTTTTTTCGCGTGGCTTTACATTGCAAGCGTGCCTCTCCGTGGTTCCTTCTCGCCAAGATCTACATTCCGTCTTTCGACTTTGAGCATGCGCTTTTGATGATCTCGTGAATTTTATTTAAGCTGAAAATAAAGAAATAAAAATACACTCGAAATAAATTAAAGAGAAAATAGATTATTAAAAATATATTATATATGTGAGGAAATATTTTTCAATTAAATCATAGTTATAAAATTAAGCATAAGCATGATATTAATCAATTAAAAATCACAATTCGAATTTATGCTTATTAACTATTTTTCCATCTAAAACCAATAATAATGTCACGAAACAGTTTAAATGAATTGGTTTTAAATAGCTAAAATATGCAATTTTTCAGCTCAAACAAGAGAGAACTTTAAGAATGAGCCATGTAAAAACATTCTCCCAATTAAATCCAAATCGATAACTATTCATAAAATTCTTGAAAAAAAAGAAGAAGATCAATCTGTATTTGTTTATATAATTTTTTTTTCCAATCTCTTAATGATTTATTCTCATTGATTTTTCTTAAGATATATAATTTTGAAAGTTTAATCTTTGTTTTATTTTCCTATGAATTGAATTGTTTATTTACCAACATCAAATTTATAATGTTATTTGAGGTGCATTTACAGTTTCAAATGTGGTATAGTTTTTTTTTTCTTTTCTGTTTAACCTAAAGGATGAGATTTTTTATTATAATTATACGATCAAATTATGTAATATTTATTATTGTATTTTTTAATTTTAAAATTTGAGTGTTATATGTTTATTCTGGAAATAACAATGATACAACATATGCTTTCGATTTTAGATGTTAATTGTAGTAATAATAAGTAGAATAGCATATTTACAAATTTTTATAAAAAACTAAATTGTAACTTCTTAATATTTTGAACATATAAAATTTGGTTTTTACTATTTTACTTAGACAGGTGTGAGAATGTTAAATCAATTACTTTTTTAATTTTTAATATTTCTTATACTATCATGAAAAATTGAAATCATTAAGAAATTTTTGAATATTTCATTTTTGTGTCTTAATAATGCTAAAAAAAGGTTATGAAAATTCTTGAAGTAAATTAAGATGATATTGTTTTTATTATTAAAATAAGAGTTAAACAGCCTTTGGAGAGATGCAATGATGAAATTATTGTATGTCGTACTAAGTAATGAATATGTTAATATATATATATATATATATATGCTATAACATTTGTAATCATTTATTTTTTTGAAAATTTATATAATGGTGAAATTGTTTTTATACATATTTATAAATAAATGTTTGATAATTATTGAGAAATTATATTCTCACAAAGATCGAATACAAGATTTAATAACATTTTTCAATAATCTATTAATATAGTCCATAGTTTAAAAATATTTTCTCTCATATAAATATGAAATAGATTCATTTTTTTAATATAAAAATATAATAAAATTATCATTAATATTATTTCTAACTGGCACACGTGCACTGCACGTGTATTATTTTTATTGATTTTGTTTTTAAATTTCTTTTCACACTTTCTTATTTTCTATTTTATATTATTTTTATTTTTATTTTTTTATATTTATCATCTAGATATATGTGCAGCGCACGTTTTCCTTACTAATATATATATATATATATATAATTATATATACAGCCTCATTAACTGCCCTTGATTTGATTAATGTAGGTAATAATCTGGCATCTTATTGGATCATATCCTTTTCATTCTAATGTAGTAGTTATCATGAACGAGGTTTTCAGGATGATATCATTCTAATGACGTCCTCTTCTCGAATATTGATGCCATGGTGAAACAGTGAAACAAGCCCAAGAGTCCAAGACTATTAATTCATTCAGCTGTGTACGAATGTAACAACAAATATTATAAATATTACTGTTACACAACTTTTATAAAATTATTTAATAAGATTTTATTTTTTAAACATATTTGTTTTATTAAATTTTAGGGATGATGAGTCAGCTTTTAAAAATGCTTTTGTCATGTTGGAGCGATTTAAGAGCAGATTAAAAAACCATCTCTAATCAAAATAGTTAAATCTTTATACGTGCATGCAAGGTTGGTTTGAATTTATTTTCACAAAATGACAAAAACTATCATACTTTTAGAAGAAAAAAGATATTATGAAATTAATCTAATTTAATAAAAATATTATTATCTTATAATATTATTATCAAAGATGTTATAAAAAATTAAATTTGAGTAAGTAATTTATAAATTACTATTATTATTTATAAAATTAACAAAATTATTACAAATACTATGCAATAATTAGAGACTCACATGTTTCAAATATCTATAAAGTTAAAATCATCTAATCCCATAGACAAAAGCTAAAACCATCTATTAAAAATTATTACAAATACTATGCTGGTCCTTAAAATTGACCCATTTTTCCCCAAAAAAAAAAAAAAGGTCTCCATAGGCAAAAGCTTATTAACTTAGTCTATCTTTTCAACTTATAACTCATGAATTCTAAAATATACCCTAATGTAATATTAATATATATATAATTATAAATGTTGAAAATTTTCTAATTCACTTATTAATATGTTGCCATGAGATTTTAAGTGATATTTGTTAAATTAAAAGAGAGAAATCAGTGTATTTTCTTAATATATAATGCAAGTTCAAATGAGCGGATTAAATAATCCTATATTTAAAGTATGTTTGGAAACATAATTATTTTCAGATATTTTTAGACTATTTTAATATTATTTACTATTCTTTTACTACTATTTACAGATCATTTGATATATTCTTGATATCCAAACGGACTCTTAAATGACTACCTCACCAATGTGAAATGATCTTTTAACTAGATGCCTACCTCACCAATGTACCATGCACCGAAAAAAAAAAAATCATTAATGCTATTACTATCATTATTACTATAATGATTACTACTATACATGATGTAATTTTCAAATAAACCTAAATGAGCAGATGGAAGGATATTAGTAGATGTCTACCTCGTTAATCTACATGCAAATTTGGATCAGCAGGCTATGAAAGAACTCCAATAGACGTTAATCTCATTAATGCACTTTGCATGAAGCATATATATAATCCATGCATAAAGCAAAATCATTGTTAATACTATTACTTTTTATGCCAATAAAGTTAAGTGAGCAGGTGAAAGGATATGATTTGATCATATCCTTTCACCAACTGTAATATGCATTATGCACTCGCGTCTTCATCTCGTACTAGTAGTAGTTGTGAAAGTAAGAAAGAAAACGACTCGTGTCTTCTTTTCTTTTCGGAAAATATATATATATATATATATTCTTAATAATTCTCAACAGTAATATAAATATCTGTATATAATATGGTATCCTTTACGTTACGTAGTAATTCAAAATCTCGATCTTGGGCACTAACTACAAGGTTTTAGACACGCTGCAGTTTTGGACAACATGGGCGATATTCGCGGTACTATCGATGCGTAATTACTTCGACCTCGATCTTTTCGGAGAAAATATATTCTGCTTATTTCTTATTTCTTATTTCTTTTTTAATTTAGCAAATATGTTCTGTTTATAGTGTGGTGATGTTTAACTTTCAATAATTTGGTCGTAATTATATATTATAAAGAAAAATCCGGCCTATTTCGTCACCTAAGCTTTTGTGCATCGAATGCTGGTCGTCTTGCTAAAGAAGAATGTGTTGTAACAGCTTGTATGTAAAAGCTGCATCTGTTTCATCATAAAACAATTTTCTTAAATAATTTTACTGATTTTTTGGCGTTTGAATGTGTATAAAAAAGTCAGCAAATGAAAAACAGTTTCAATTAATAAAAAATCAAACGTACATTCTTTTCTAAAAATTGGTTTTAGCACTTTAGTCTCAAATAATGCTCCATTTTTTTTTTCTCAACGATCATCTCTCGGATTTCCCTCATCTCCTTATTAATCTTCCTCCTCTTTCCCACCCTTTTTAAATTTTAATTTTTTTTTGAAGCTATAATGTTTTATGAAGCCATGATCTGTCATGTTTTTCATATATATATATATAGATATCTTATATATATACCTCCCTCCTCTGTTTTAGGTGGATGGGTGTGTTGTTCACTTCTCCTCCTTTGGAGGATGGAGTTTTGATAAGGTTGTTTTTCCTCTGTTTTATACAAAGAATGATACTCTATTTTTGAGAGTTTTTATTAAGTTTAGATAATGTCCGTCGTAAAGATTTTGTGTACGGGGAAGCTTACAATAGATATTAATTTGGCTTGTAACTTAAGTCATAGATGTAACTTCCTTTATGGATTCAATGAAATGAAGTCTATTTCTTTTATATATATATATATATATTTATATATTTATATATATATATATCTTATATATAGCTATTGCTTGCTTTGTTATTTAGATACGCTATTGATTTGACTATCTTGATTTTCACATCTCAATATCGTTCAACTATTTTCGCTGTGTTGTTGTTTTTTCTTTAATTATTCAATAGCATGTTTATTTTCAATTGTATTTTTATGAGAAAGAATGAAAAAGAATTGAAAAAAGTGAAAACTTGTATTAATTTGTTGTACATGAATGGGATTGATACTTTTAGTGTGATTAATTGTAATATATCTATTGTATGTACCTTATGAAAAATGCATCATATTTTGATCATAATATTTTATGATATGTATAAGTTATAATTGCATGAACAATTGTAACTATACTTGCAGACTTAAGGAAGAAATGGAAAGCCTGAAAAACAACTTGGAGACTCATATAGCGGGAACTCTGGCAAACCAAATCGAACGCATGCGCAATCTCCTCCCAAGTCTGGAAACTCACTTTAACGCTGAGGGCCGTGATAGGTAGTATATATATATATATATATAGTAGTTCTTGAACAGAGGTCAGGATCATGATATGACCACTATATATACAATCCTAAGTAAATTGTTTGAGGCTAAAGTACTACGTGTGTGCGACTTGGGGGGAAATAATTTTTGATAATTTCACGAATTCTAGTGATCAGTTGAGTACTGATTTTGACATATTTGGTGCGTCACTTAATTTGCATGAACAATTACTACTACTTCCATATATATATATATATATAGTCATGCATGTCTCCCTATATATATATATATCATTTTGTGATAATAAACAAATAAATAAATAAGGGGGAGAATTTGTGTATTACTGGCCTGTTCGTTCTTTAATGTTGATGTATTTGTTAGTACGTAGTTTCAAAACAACGTGAATATCTTTTTATAGACATGATTCTCAGTGGGTCGATCTATACAATTGGGTACATATATATATATATATTATTTATATATAGTTCTATAGTTTTGGTCTGGTTATATATGATCACTAGCTTTAATTAATAGTACGTAGTTTGACCAATTTTTAGGTGCGATAGGGTTAATCGGTATATACAAAATCAACTCGATATGTGAAATTTTATCTACAATATGATACATTGTTTAATCTTTGAATTTCCAGGGGTGGCGCAACGTTGAGTATGCAACACAGTCCTAGTCAAGCCACTACGGGAGTTAATGCAACTCTGAGAACGCTTGAAACTCTGATAGGAGATCCAAAATCGCTGAACCCAATAGTGAAAATGCTGGAAGACATGGTCAATGCCCTTAAAACTCTGAGGAATCACATGATCTAAAAAGCGCGGGGATAAGAAGTAACATATATATAGATATATAGTACATGATGATCAGAGAGATCATGATATGATCACTATATGTGACCATCTCCATATAATAAAATGTATTAATAAATAATGAGGAGATGGTCATTAGATCACTTTGATCATATGTACTAACTAATTAGTCTGTATCAATTATATATGTTTGTTGCTTGGCGTTGCACTGTGTACGTACGTACGTACGTACTAACTAGTTTGGTTTGGTATTTAATTTTAAAACGCATGCAAGCATGCAAGTGTGTTTCTATGTTTATAATTATCATCTATATTCAGCGGATGTCTATTAACGTCGTTTATACTTAATTGCTTTCTTGTATGTTTTTAAGTACCGTACGTACTTACGTCCGTTGATATCATGTTACCGGCCATCTATCTTAATAATAATATTATTAATATTATTAATTATATGGTCGAATAGATCAGAATTAAAATAAATAAATAAAGTTTACCAAATTGGAGGATGATCAAACACTTGATTGATTTCTACATTACACTACAATACAATTGAGTTTTTATTTATTTATTTATTACTATTACTTTTTATTTTTTTTACAGTTTTGAATTTGTGATAGTCCTAAAATCATCATCAAAATTGGACGAGAAATGGTTAAAGGAAATCGTCATTAAAAGTGGACGAGAAATGGTTATACGTTCAAACTATAATAATATTTTGTTTGAAGGTAACTTAGATGATGTTATTTTAGAATGACCACATGTGACGTATAAAATATTACGTTCAAATGGCTCATGTATGTAAAATATAAATACAAAATATGATAAAAGTGCAGTAAAGTTCAGAACGAGTTGTTTACAAATGTATATATGGAATTTTTCAGTCAATCTGTTAATATTTTCGTTTAGGATATCTAAACAATAGCCAACCTTAGTGACACTTTGCTATACTGACGCAATTTGTCAATCGATGTGTACTGTAATATCTGAGACCATCACATTAGCACAAGAAGGGTGCGCATCCCTTAAAGATGTGGCTGCTAACTGGTATTCTCATTATGGGAAAACAACACTGGCCCTAGACTGTGTCGAAAGAACAAGATCTGGTGTAGGCTCAGGCTCATGCTGAGCATGCTCATTTCCTTATCCACTGCTCCTAAGATGTGAGATCATGTCTAGAGGGGTGCATTTGCTTAGTCAACCACTCCTCCACTTGGGTTGACACTCTCCGCTCCAGTAATAGTCGAGTCATGATCATCCCATATGGTAGGTTGTCAGTGGAGATTATGCTTGCCTCGTAACATATCCTCTCAAATATCCGTAGTGGCAAGTCGATAGACTCTCCACGTGCCACTTGTAAGAGGAACTGTGCACGAGTCTTACTAAAGGTGGCCATATGTGCTTTAGGATCCACGTTTGTTGCAACTATAAGATGCAACATGCGAAAAAATGGCAGTAGCAACATTTGGGAGAATGTGATCATCTTATCGAATGGTGTGCAGTATCTCCTAGTGGGAATGAAGAAATCCTCATTGTGGTCGTCATCTTGAGGCTAATCAGTCCCCTCGCCCTCCAACCAATCTATCTCTAGCCATAGACTCGATTGGGCCAGTAGATGATATAGATGTGCGTACATCTGATGTGCCTAAAAAATAAAACTTTGAGTGAACAAAATGTGTGATTTTACCTTGATAATTAAGGCCATGACAAACTATTCTTTCCCCTTTTTGGAGCATGTAACTTGTTTTTTTCTTTTCTTTTTTCTTGTTAGTCGATATAGTGCCTTCTTCCCTAAATTTTGGTGGTTTGGATATATTGAACAACTTTTTAATCTCAAATAAGCTAAAAGTATCATTTTTATATTTTTTCCTCAAATGTGTTTTTTTTTTTTTATATAGATAATCCAAAACGCATTTCTAATTATGATGAAAAATAGTATTTTGGGATTTATGAAACAATGTTTGAATTTTTATTTAGTCCCATTGCATTTTATTTCATCTACCTATTATTTAGTTAACTTATTTTTAAGTGTTTAAATCTCTACTCTTAGATCAAATTAAGAACCCTAAGATGAAGGGCCTAGATTAAAATTCTAGATCCCTCACTTTTCCCTTCTTCATTCTCTCTCCCCCTATGCCCAGTCTTCCCCCTTTCTCTCTCCATGATGCTACCACAACCCAACCCCTCACCGGTCGATGGCACCACCCCACAGCCTCATCGGTGATTTCCCTACTCCCCTAGGGACCTCTCTCCCTGATCTCTCTCTCTCGAAGCCATGTTGAAGCCCTTGTTTTCTTTTCTCCTTCAGTTTTCCTCCACCACGCTCCCACCGCGCCACCGTGAGTGGCTCACAAGCTCGCCATTGAGCCTAACCGATCACCCTTCCTTCACAACTTCATCCCCACACCATAGTTCTTCTCCCTCCTCCCTGAAGCCCAATAGCTCTTTCTTTCCCTCGACTTCCTCCAAAGCCATGCATTGTGGTAGCTTTGCCCATATCCTAGCATTGGGCCATCATGGGCCTCCTCCTAGGTTGAGCCACCCCCATCCACCAGTCTAGTAGCCCCATGCCTTTCCTTCCCTCTCTCCTTCACGGATCTCACTCTATCTGGTGCTTTGCTGCAATGCGTAGTTCCCATGCCACGGTTATCGCCACCCATGGCATTTAGGCATGGCCTTGAGACCTAGCCCTAGCACCACCGTGTCCTACCTAGCCGAGGCATTGCTTCCCTCTCTTCTCTCCTTCGGCCTCCAGCAACCTAGCACCACCTCTCACCAACGTGCATGGCTAAACCCAGCCACGGACCCCCCTCTCCACCCCCCTTCACAATCTCCTCAGCCATGACCAACCTCCATTGTAGCCCAATAGCCCTGTTTTAAGGTCACGGCAATAACCACTAAGCCCCAACTCAACTCCTTCTTGCACATGCGTAGCCATCGCTGTAGGATCATACCAGGCAGGAAGTGACATGAAAATTTTAGCATGATATAATTTCTATCCATTTTTCCTCAATGATTGATTTCGTTGTGAAGTTAATTGGTGTTGTAAAATATTGTTTGGTGCGCTGTGTTGGCGTTGTGAATGGTATGTTGTGAATTGTAGAGTTTTTGTTATGTAAAATTGTGTTGTGGTCGTGCTTTGTAGAGTATTGGAATATTTAGGTAGTTGTGAAGTGTGTTATGTGGTTGTGAAGTTGAAGTGTTGAGCACTACAGTGTAGTGTTGTGAATGTAAGTAGTTTGAAGTGATGGGGTGTTGATTACGCCCAAAGAATAACGCGGTAGTTGTAGCACAGTTTTGGGGTGTCAATTCCACAGGGAGACAAATTAAAAAAATAGCAGAATGAACAAAGAAACTAAAGGAAAATATTAAATGATTAATAAAGAACAAAGATTAATTTTAAATGCAAATTAAAATGAAGCAAAGTGATCAACAGAAAAAGTACTCAAATTTGACGAACAGTAGAGCGTCGGGAATCTCGTGCACAAATCTGGTATTTTAATTATTTTTAATTCATTGGATAACTCAATTAGATTTTCAATTCCCCAAATTCTCAATCGGAAGGTATAAATTTATAACCCTTTGAAAAATCATTCACCACTTTTAAAATACGTAAATTACTATCCCTATTAAGAAAATCCAACGACGACAATATACTCAGGGAGCGATATTGCAGCAAAGAACTAAATCAATATAGATAAATAATTGATTCAAACATAATCAAAGAACCAATCCATTCAATAGAAAAAGCAAGACTGAATCCATAAATAGAATAAATTTTATGATTATTCAGAGAATAAAATATCAACAATGAATTGAGAATGATAAAACAAAAGAGTTTTAGTAATTGAAAATCAAATACATAATTTAAAAATAAATTAAAAATACCATCTAATGTGCAAGTTCATCCCTAGCCCTACTTGAGAATTTAGTTACCCATAAATATATTGGACAACAAAAATCTCCGGAGAAAACTGAAGCGAACGGTGACCATGGAAGTGATTTTCTCATCTCTTTAGATCTGCCTCATGTGCCTCCTCTCCTCTCTATTTTGTGCTAATGATATGCTTATATTGGGTAGGAAAGAAACCCTAATGTCCTCTTAATTTCCGCATAAAAAAAATTGCCAAAATTTTATGACTTATTTTGGCAACCACGTACACACTTCAGGAGTCCGAATTTGGAAATCCTTATTAAAGACAAATTTATAACCCTTTACGATAGCTTTCTAACGTATTAAAAATTACATCAATCAAATATGTGAGTAAAACTTTACGATCAAAAGACTAAAGTATGTCCATACTGTCTACTAGCGAATTTCGGACTTGGACTTCTTGTGGTTTCCTTTTGTGATTTATTTTTCTTTTTATTTTTTTCCAAATTGCTCTCAAACCCCATGAAGTTCTCCTTTGAATTTGACTGGGCTTGACTTGCTCTTTTATAAATTCTGAAATTAAACATAAAAAAACTGCTTAAGAGTATCTCAATGTAAATAGAAACTCAATTCTAGAATACACATTAATTCCTATTATTTCTATTTACATTTTAGCATTTTAATCTAATAATAGGTATTTAGAGTGCACTTTCGCACACTCATCACACCTCCCAACTTAATCATTGCTAGTCCCTAGTAATTTTAATGTCAAAACTACGAAAGAAACCAAAGAAAATCACACATAAACGCCATCAAGTCACACTTTCCAGATTCACATATCAAAACAATCTAAGGAATCCAATAACCCAACAAGATCAATCCACCTATAGCAATCCACTGAGTGTGTGTTCTCCAAGCCATAACCATCTTACCACTAACTTTGACACATGCAACGTCAAGAATATCTTAAGCGAAAGGTTCAACTCCATAACTCACAGGTATAATAGTGTTTCATGTAAGGGCTCTCTCTATGGAGTTGACAATGGGTTTACACACACTCTCATACGAAACTAGGCAATTACATACAAGCAACAAGAAAACATTGATCTTATGATAGGAACACTATCGAATGAGACTTCCACCACTCTTTCCAAAAGCTTACTTAGGATCAGAACGGTCAACACAGAGGGTTGTAACGTGGCTTGGGTTCGGGGCTATATGAAAAAAAAGGTTGAAAAGGATTCAAAAGACTTCCAAGTACATACAAAAGGAATTTTATTAAATATCTCAGTAGACCACACTTATCAATTGATGTACACTCTCCATTGTCAGATAATCAAATAATAATGCTTTTCCTTCTTCTTCCTCTTCTCTTTTTTTTTTTTATACAATTTGATGGACAAACACATGTCACTTTGGTATTCTTTCTATTTCTACCAACTTTTTTTTTTTTTCGGAGCTCACTCAATTGAACACTTTGCAACTTGTACTCTTCTCCTTTTTTTTCTGTCGTCTTTTTCTTCTTTTATTGAATTGAAAATGATAAAATAAAAGAAAGAAAATGAAAATTCCACACCTAGTGTACACTTGGAAGTAAAAAGGGTAGAAAAATTAGTATATAGGTTATACTCCAATGTGGAGAGGTATGGATGATATGGGCATATGAAAAGAAAAAGCTATATGTTTATTGGCTCAAGTTGGCTACTAGGGGTCTATGATGGAAAATGATAGTTTGAAAGTCTCAAATGTTGATCCTAAGTTAACCTCCGTCATATCCCAAGTATATCCACCATCTTACCACAAAGCATGTAATGATATTCTCAAAAGAAGTGCCCAATTCAACAGATCAATGAACGCTTATCACAATTTACTGCATTTGTAGGCTCTCAATCCTCTCCAAACTCACAAGAATACTTAAGTAAAAGAGTTCTCTAGCTACATGTGTCAAACAACCATCTTACCACAAAGCTTGGAGAAGTGCATTAAGAGTTCTATGAATGTTTCAGCAAAAATGATTATGGTGAGTTTGGTGAATTCACGAAGATGGCTATGAATGAGAATGATGAGTACACATTTAAAAATGATGCACGTGTGATGCAAATTAAAAAAAATTGACACATGAAAATAGAGTTTCAACATGCATTTTAAATGCTGAATTTGCACCACCACCCCTCAATTTAAATGAAACATTGTCATCAATGTTTAAGAATCAAAATTGAATGGAGAGTAACTGAAAATGGTAGAATACACCTGATGAGTGATGTGGGTAACTCGCTACGCACCAATGATGGTAACTTGAACTGACAGAATAAAACCAACTTATAAACAAAAACAAAGAAAACAACAGCAAAAAAAAAAAAAAAAAAAAAAAAGGAAAAGAAAGACAATAAGATAAAATAAAAATAAAACAAAACAAAAAATAAATAAATAAAGAAAAACATACCTGGATGGTGTGGTCAATGTTGATAGACTGGATCCACAAGTGGAATGTCTTCCACTTCTAGAACTTTCCTATCAATTAATACTTTAAGGCGTTGACCATTTACTTTAAAGATCCGACCATTCTTAGGATCTTCTATTTCTACTGCCCCATTTATAAAAACATTCTTTACTACAAAGGGGCCAGTCCACCTAAACCGAAGTTTTCCTTGGTACTTGTGAAGTCCAAAATCATATAAGTATACTCAGTCATTAGGCTCATACCTCTTCTTAAGAATATTTTTACCGTGAAATGCTTTCATTTTAACCTTATAAATTTTATATTTATGCAAAGGTTTCAATTTAACTCTTGATGCTTTCATACTTACAGGAATCTGTCATTCACCTTTGTTAGGCAACTCCTCAAATTTCGATTGCCAAGCCCGTGTGCCATAATCCTGAGTTTCATAAAAAATAGCACAAGTATCAGTAACATTAGATGAATCACTAATAGTATCAAACTCAGAATTAACAAGGGAATCAAAATCATGAGTTGTGTGAACTCCCTTGTCTACGAGTGCGTCAATGATGTACGTTTGGTGAAACTTGTATCTGTAAGCTGTTTCTCAATATGGAAAATGTTGACTTCCATGGTCATATTTCCAAAAGATAGCTCCATCAACCCATTCCTGCAATTTATAAATGCATTAGCCGTAACACGGAAATGTCTGCCTAATATGAGAGGAATCTTAGAGTTAGACTCAACAACTGATTCAGTGTCCAAAATTAAGAAATCAACTGGATAATAAAATTTGTCAATTTGGATCAAAACATCCTCAACTATCCCTCTCGGTTTCTTAACTGAACGATCAGCCAACTGAAGCACAAAAGAAGTAGGCTTAATTTCACCCAAACCAAGCTGCAAATAAATGGAATAAGACATCAAATTAACACTAGCTCCTAGATCTAGCAAGGCTTGTTGATTACGCCCAAAGAATAACGCGGTAGTTGTAGCACAGTTTTGGAGTGTCGATTTCACATGGAGACAAATTAAAAGAATAGCAGAATGAACAAAAAAACTAAAGACAAATATTAAATGATTAATAGAGAACAAAGATTAATTTTAAATGCAAATTAAAATGAAGCAAAGTGATTAACGAAAAAAGTACTCAAATTTGACGAACAGTAGAGCGTCGAGAATCCCGTGCACAAATATGGTATTTTAATTATTTTTAATTCATTGGATAACGCAATTAGAAATTCAATTCCTCAAATTCCCACTCGGAAGCTATAGATTTATAAACCAAAATGAAACAAAATGTAACTCTTTGAAAAAAACATTCACCACTTTTAAAATATGTAAATTACTATCCCTATTAAGAAAATCCAACGACGACAACATACTCAGGGAGCGATATGGCAGCAAAAAACTAAATCAATATAGATAAATAATTGATCCAAACATAATCAAAGAACCAATCCATTCAATAGAAAAAGCATGACTGAATCCACAAATAGAATAAATTCTATGATTATTCGGAGAATAAAACATCAACGATGAATTGAGAATGATAAAACAAAAGAATTTTAGTAATTGAAGATCAAATTCATAAATCAAAAATAAATTGAAAATACCATCTAATGTGCAAGTTCATCCCTAGCCCTACTTGAGAATTTAGTTACCCATAAATATACTGGACAACAAAAATCTCTTGAGAAAACTGAAACGAACGATCGCCATGGAAGTGATTTTCCTCTCTCTTCAGATCTGCCTCTTGTGCCTCCCCCCTCTATTTTGTGCTAATGATATGCTTATATAGGGTAGGAAAGAAACCCTAATCTCCTCTTAATTTCCGCATAAAAAAATCGCCTAAATTTTAGGACTAATATTGGCAGCCAAGTACACACTTTACGAGTCCAAATTTAGAAATCCTTAATAGAGACAAATTTATAGCCCTTTAAGATAGCTTTGTAACGCATCAAGAATCACATCAATCAGATATATGGGTAAAAATTTACGGTCAAAAGACTAAAGTATGTCCAGACTGTCTCCTAACGAATTTCGAACTTGGATTTCTTGGGGTTTCCTTTGGTGATTTCTTTTTCTTTCTCTTTTCTTCCAAATTGCTCTCAAACTCCATGAAAGTCCTCCTTTGAAATTGACTGGGCTTGACTTGCTCTTTTATAAACTCGGAAATTAAACATAAAAAAACTACTTAGGAGTATCTCAATGTAAATAGAAACTCAATTCAAGAATACACATTAATTCCTATAATTTCTATTCACATTTTAGCATTTTAATATAATAATAGGGTATTTAGAGTGCACTTTCGCACACTCATCACACCCCCAACTTACTCATTGCTAGTCTCTAACAATTTTCATGTCAAAACTACGAAAGAAACCAAAGAAAATCACACATAAACGCCATCAAGTCACACTTTCCAAATTCACATATCAAAACAATCTAAGGAATTCAATAACCCATCAAGATCAATCCACCTATAGCAACCCACTGAGTGTGTGTATGTTCTCCAAGCCATAACCATCTTACCACTAACTTTGACACATGCAACATCAAGAATGTCTCAAGCAAAAGGTTCAACTCCATAAGTCACGGGTATAATAGTGTTTCGTGTAAGGGCTCTCTCTATAGAGTTGACAATGGGTGTACACACAATCTCATAGGAAACTAGGCATATACAAGCAATAAGCAAACATTGATCTTATGATAGGAACACTAACAAATGAAACTTCCACCACTCTTTCCAAAAGCTTACTTAGGATCAGAACGGTCAACACAAAGGATTGTAACGTGGCTTGAGTTCGGGGCTATATGAAAAAAAAAAGATGAAAATGATTCAAAAGACTTTCAAGTACATACAGAGGAAATTTTCTTAAATATCTCAGTTGACCACACTTCTTAATTGATATACTCTCCACTTGTCAGATCACCAAATAATAATATTTTTCCTTCTTCTTCCTCTTCTTTGTTTTTTTATTTTTTTTTATTTTTACAAATTGATAGACAAACACGTGCCACTATGATATTCTTTCCATTTCTGCCAACCATTTTTTTTTCTTTTTTTTCGGAGCTCACTCAATTGAACACTTTGCAACTTGTACTCTTCTCTTTTTTTTTTTATGTCTTCTTTCTCTTCTTTTATTGAATTGAAAATGATAAAATAAAAGAAAGAAAATAAAAATTCCACACCTAGTGTACACTTGGAAGTAAAAAGGGTAGAAAAATTAATGTATAGGTTATACTCCAATTTGGAGAGGTATAGATGATATGGGCATATGAAAAGAAAAAGCTACGTGTTTATTGGCTCAAAGTTGGCTACTAGGGGTCTATGACGGAAAGGTGGGACACTCTTGGGTAAGGTGATCTACCCTGCCACATACAAAACATGATCCAAAAGACTTTGCATAATTAGCCATGTGTGTTGGCTTTAAGTCTTTATTCTTCAGCACCTCTAGCTCCCTAGTGAGCATCTTAACCTTCTCCTTTAGGTTATCCTCTTCCCTGATGTAACAGCCCGCTAAAATTTACCCTTATCTCCTCACCCTTCTCTTTCTTTTTTTTCGCACATATTAGACAGCACGACAATCAGTTTTGGATTCTTTCCCGACAGCAATCACTATCTCTCTCGTCTCTACCCTCACCCGAAATCACGTGCATAATTTATCTTTTTCCGTAAATCACGTTACTTTGTTCTTCACCGACAACTGTAAAATCATGAACAGAATTATCCTAAGCGTTGTACCTCGATGGCGTATTCCGAATCTTATCCACCGGATTTCAAAGTATTAGATAAGCTTGTTTTTAAAGTAGCACAATTATAATAATTTAATGAGCTCTGAAAATATTATAATTGTGGATAATTACTTAGATTAAATATTTTAGTTGTTTTAAGATATTAAGAGGTTTAATTTTACGTTGAAAACTCTTATTTAAATTAAATGGTTTTATCCTCTTTGAGTGATTAAAGATACTTTATCATTTTAATAATGATGAAGAAATATTATTTTATAAACCTTAGTTTATAAAATAATAATCTATCTTAATTCCTCTCAGTGTTTATTTAAGTGTTTTATGCACTTTGATTAATTAATGATACTTTATCATTTTATATAATGATGAAGAAAATATTATTTTTATAAACTTTAGTTTATAAAATAATATTCTATCTTAATTCCTCTCAGTGTTGTAATTAAGTGTTTTATTAATTTAAATGATTTTATCCTCTTCGATTAATTAACGGTACTTTATCATTTTAAATAATGATGAGAAAATATTATTTTATAAACTAAAGTTTATAAAATAATATTCTACCTTAATTCCTCGTAGTGTTTTATTTAAAGTGTTTTATTTAAAATAAAACACTTACACATTTTCAAATCAGTGTTTTAACTCATCGTTGGATTATTTGAGGATCCCGAAGCGTAGGATTGAAATTAATTACCTAGGCCCCTACCCTTTTCCCTTCACTTTTTCCTTTTCTCTTTTTTTCTCTTTTTCCTTTTTCTCTTTTTCTCTCTTCTCTTTCCTCTCCCTCTCCCTCATGGTCGACGTACACCTTGCTTGACAACTCCACCATAGCCGTTTGGTTTGAGCTTCCTACCGGCGCCACCTCCGGCCGCCATGCCTCACCTCCCATACCGGCGTGATCTACTCCCTCCGGTGAACACTTTCCAACCGGTGGTGAGTTAAACTGGCCACCCTCTCTCTCTCCTTTCTCCTCCAAACAAATGGGTCTTTAAGGCTTTTTAACCATTTTGGACCACCATACACGGCCAAATCAGCCACCAAGCACCACCAATGGATTCTCCTCATCAAGGGTTTCCTCCCCATGTCTTTCTTTTTCCCTAACTCTCACTCTTTCTCATATGGGTTTCTCAAAACACACGTTCGGTTGCACCACCGTGTGTCGCCGTACACGGCCACCCATGGTGTTTCACCACCACCAACTTGTTCCTCTCATCACCATGAACCTCCCCAAGAAATTTCATGGTCAACGGAGCTTTGTAGAGCTCTCACTCTCCCTCACTTTCCAAGGCCGAAAATGGCTTTAAACGACCGATCCGCCGCCGTTAGCCGCCGTACGACCACCACCTCGCCACCACAGCTCCACCACATGTTCATCTACCTTTCCCTAGCTTGCCATGAAGTTCTATGGCATTTCGCTACCTCGCGTCTCCTCCCACCTTTCGGATTTACTGTTCACGGCTTGATGCCTCCGTGCTCCGCCACCTTTGACCACCACAAGGCGACCATGAGCCTTCCAAGGCCACGCCTAGATTTTCTCAAACCCAAACTACCACTTTATGTGGTGGATAGCCACCGTACGCGGTGTTACCGCCACGTACGCTCCTCCGACGCATGTTCGTGACGAGCAGCGAGCGACGCACGGGTTATCGCGTCGATGGTATAACCCTCTATCTTTAGTTATTTATGTTTAACATTGTTGATTTGGTTGGCTGTAGACTGTGTAGTTAGTGTTTGTGGAGTTCGCTGCGTAGTTGTGAAGCGAAGTGTGGTTGTGAAGTGTTGGGCTTGATTTTGTAGTTTTGTGAACTGTGCTGTGAAGTATGGGCGTGAGATGGATGCCGTAGTTGTGATACGGCGTGTAGTGTGAAGAGAGTACGTGTGTAGCGTATCCTATGTAATGCAGTGACGCGCCGTGCGTGTGCGCTATAGTGATGTGTGGCGTAGAAGGAAGGGAGTACACATGGAGTGTACTCTGTGTTGTATGGCGATGCATCGTGTGATGTGCATCGTGATGATGAGTGTTGTAGCGAAGGAAGTACGCGTAGCGCTTACTCCGTGTCGCGTAGCGATGCACCGTGAGGCGTGTATCGAAGCGATGTGTGTTGTAGTGTGGATGGAAGAGAGTTCACGTGAGTGTACTCTGTACTAAGTCGTGAAATACCGGATGGCGTGTCACGAAGGGTTGGATGGCGTAACAGAGAAGTGTAGAGCGTATGGTGTAGTGTTGGGAAACTGTTTGATAGTGTCCCGAAGCAGTGGTGTTTTGGCCTATAGTCCGGGGTGACGGGTGTCATCTTGTGGTTGACTATGGCTAAGATTATATGGATTGAGAAAGGAGTTGTTTGTTTGGTAGTTATTGATAATTTTAATGAACTTGATTTAGTGCAAAGGCTTTCTGAAGTCAATTTATCTCTTCCGAGTATAGTGAAACCTCAAGTTATCCGTGGTGTTGCAAGTGCTCACAATATGGCAATCGAGTTCAGAATTGAAAATCTTAAGGACTTGAGTGTTCCTCTTCCAACTGTTGTGCAGTTCCTCGTGTTTCGCGCTCTATTCTCATATGTGTGATGGAGGTAAGTTAGCCTCTAACTTACTATCAGTTTATTGTATATGTGTGATGGGTAAGGGAACTACAATTTATGTATGTATGTTATCGTACATGCCACGTCATGCTATGTCATTACATGTTTATCTGTTACATATGATTTAATCTCTCATGAATATTTATCTGTTACACAATCTTTTCTGTCATACAATGCTGTATGTTATAAGTATGCCATGTTAAGTATGCCATATGATACATGTATGCCATTAAATGTTTATGATTAAATCATATTGTGCCATTTACAAGTATACGCCATGTTAGAAAAGTATATGATATTAATAATATCTCATGCATTAAGAAAGATAAGACATGTTATGTTACTTATAATGCGTGGGGCCATAACAACTGTGGAGTACGTATTATATTTTATGTTACTTATAATGCGTGGGGCCACAACAACTGTGGAGTACGTATTAATGCACGTTATTAATCAAGACAATTGAATAATATTCCAAGTTTATGTTAAGTCCAGTTTCAGATCAAATACATGATAAGTCAAGTTTTAGATCAAGTCCATGTTATGTTATGCTCACGTATATGTTATGTTCATGTCATGTTATGTTCAAGTTTATGTTATTTTCAAGTTCTTATTTATGTTATGCATGTTTACGTTCATGCTATATTTCAAGTCCATGTTATGTTTCACGTTCATGTTATGTTGTTTGTTCATGTTATGTTTTAAGCTTAAGTTCATGCCATGTTAAGTCAAGTTCAGTTCACGTTTAAGTTCTGGTTATGTCATGCTATATGTCAAGTTATGCTATGCTTATGTACGACTATACTTATGCATTTATGCTTTTACTGCCATGCATGCATCTTTAACCTGTGTGTGAGTTTTATGTTAACTTACTGAGATTTGTAATCAAATCTCACTGTGGTAGTCCCAACTACCATTCCCCCCGAATGGTAGATCTTGTTACAGGACCCGAAGAAGAATTGGAATCTGACCAACTGAACACGGTCGACTAGGCCACGGTGCGATGTTGATGATGGCATAGTATTTAACTTAGGTTACTACTTGTACTTTTGGAGTTGTATCTCAAGTATTCTTTTGATCACAACCATTTTGGACTAGTGTGGTGATCACGGCTATTTAGTATGCCTTTATATATGAAATATGTTTTAAGTATTTGGGATATTTTAGTTTGGTGCATAGTATTGCTAACGAAAAACATTATCCGCTGCGAATATTGCATAATGCTAGATGCATGTTAGGAACATTGCATCTTATATGTCATGAACGGGGGCAGGTAACCTTGTGTTGCATGTCCCGACGCTTCAAATGTCCATTCAATCCCAAGCGGAATTTGGGGGCGTCACAGGGTGGTATCAGAGCAACACGTCTCTGGGTTGTAAATCCACATGTCCTTAGGAAATGCACCAAATACTAGGCTTGAGATTTTAGTCTTCATTAGGCTTGAATTTCTTTGAAGATCATGTGCAGAAAATCGATATAGTATTAGAGTTCACAAACACACATGATCAGTTAGCAGATATATTCACAAAACCTTTACCAGAAGATAGATTATGTATGATTAGAAGAGAAATAGGTATGAAGCATGTTATGAATATCTCTTAAATGATAGACCCAATTCAATATCAAGATAAATCAAATCAGATTTGACAATGGGTTGGAATTTGATATTCCTAACTTCTACAATTCTAATGGAATCTTCCACCAAAAAAACATGTGTTTATACCCCTCAACAGAATGTGGTGTTTGAAAGAAAGCATCAACACCTTCTTTGTGTTGCTAGAGCCCTTAGCTTCCAAACTTTTCTTCCTCTTCAATTCTAGGGGGATGCTATCATGACAGCCACTCATCTCATTAACAAAATTCCAACCCCTACTTTGAACAATAAATCCCCTTATGAAGTCCTTTTTCTCAACCATTCCATCATACATGCATCTAAAGGTATTTGGATGCCTTTGCTTTGCATCCACCCTCAAACACAACAGAACCAAGCTAAGTCCTAGGGCTAAGAAGTGCATCTTCCTTGGCTATCCAGCTGGTGTCAAGGGTTACAAGCTCTGTGATTTAGAGATCAGTCCTACTTCATCTTCAAAGATGTCATTTTCTATGAATCCAACTTTCCTTTTCAAAACTCTAACTCCAACACCATCAGTGCTACATCTCCACTTGGTTTGGTTCTTTTGTCTCCCTTATCAGATTCTACATTCTCTTACCCTAAAACTATCCTGCATTCTTCCAATAATTTTGATCCCTCATCACAAGATTTGCATGATAACAATGCCTATTCTTCATCACTTGAAGAGTCTCCAACCACTCAATGTCATACACCTCGATCTCAAACCCATCACTCACCACCCTTTACTGTTGATCTTACCCATGTTCCTCCTCTTAGGAGATCAGATGGAATTAGACAGCAACCCACCTACTTACTGGATTATCACTGCCAACTTGCCACTAATACTTCACAATCTTTTCTTACCTCAACTGCTCACCCTCTCTATCAACACTTAACCTACACTAAATTATCACCATCTCACAAGTCATATGCCCTATCTCTCTCCCTCCTTCATGAACCAAAAAGTTACCAAGAAGCTATGAAATCTCCACATTGGCAAGAGGCAAAGAATTCTAAATTGAAAGCTTTAGAAGACAATGGCACTTGGACTGTCACCACTCTCCTTCATGGAAAATCAACTATTGGATGCAAATATGTGTACAAGGTCAAGCTAAGATCTGATGGGACCATAGAAAGAAATAAAGCAAGACTAGTGGCTAAAAGTTATACACAAAAGGAAGGATTTGATTATCAAGAAACCTTTAGTCTTGTGGCCAAACTCACAACAGTTCAAATTTTTTTAGCATTGGCAGCTATTTACAATTGGCACTTGTATCAAATGGATGTGCATAATGCCTTTCTCAATGGGGATTTGGATGAAGATATCTACAGGATTTGCCTCCAGGTTATCAAAGTCAGGGGGAGTCATCCCATATTTGGTTTTTGCACTTTCACTGGAGATTTCTTGGTTAGTTGAAACTCCAAGAAGCAAGCCACCATCTCTCGACCCTCTGCAGAGGCAGAGTACACAACCTTGGCCCATACCAGTTGTGAAGTTGTGTGGATAATTTCTTTACTCAAGGACTTCAAAATAGAACATCCCATGCTAGCTCTCTTCTATTGTGACAGTCAATCAACAATCCATTTGACCAAAAATCTAGTGTTCCACGAAAGGACTAAGCATATTGAATTGGATTGCCACTTTGTTATGGAAAAGATGTTAGTTAAGGTCCTCACACCTATACACACAGCTTCTAAATTTCATTTGGTAGATATCTTCACCAAGGCTCTCCCTACTACCACCTTCCACTTTCTATTATCCAAGATGGGCACCTTGAACATCTATGCCTATCTTGTGTGGACAAAAAGTTTTGTATTTTTGTATAGTGAGCAAAGTAGGTCTCTTTGTTGTTTGTCTATTTTTGGCATTTATGCTTTATGTACATGTCCTATATAAAAAGCTGTTTATTCTGCTTATGTGAATAGAAGTGAAATCAATTCTTTTCCTTCACCATTGATCTCAATTTTCATGCCTTATTCTAAATCGTGAAATCATCAAATCATCTTTTCATTTCTTCGACAAAAATGATGGCCGCACAGCTAAGGTGTCGTTGTCATAACATAACATCTAGTACCATATTTATATAAATAAGTCAAATTAGTAAGATTCAAATTATGCTTTTTTATTTAAAATAATGCTAATTGGCTTAGAATAATGCTACTTGGCTTAGAATAATGCTATCTATATTAACTTAGAATAATAATGTTACTTGCCCATATAAAATCTATATTGATTTAGGATAATACCATTTGGTCATCTGAACCTTACCATTCAATTAGTCCTCTTGAAATGGCTGTCAATGATTTATAATATGAGGGCCCAGATTTTGCTTGTGAGTGTTTATTTACTGGGCCTTTGCTTGCTATTGTGGGATTAAATTTTGGTAGGTAAGGAGTGTGAATTTTGGGCTCAACCCTTGTGTAGAAGAGCCCAGTCCCTTTCCCCAGTTGAACGACGCCATTTTGATCAAAAGGGGAAAACCCTAAGATAACTCTTCCCCCCCCCCCCCCCCCCGGCGTGCCACACCCTTCCTTTTCTCTTTTTATTTCTTTTTCCTTTTGTTTCTTCAACTGCCATCCTCCTTCCCTGTAACCAGTGACCCCCATTGTCCATGTTGCCGCTGCGCCTCCTCCATGTGTTGCTCAATGCCTGACCACCACCCACTGCTACTGTGACCTTCCCTTTCCCCTATCCACGCATTGCACATTGAGTCCTTCCATGGGTTTTTGTCCTTGCTTCCTCTTGCCCTCATGTGCACCGATGACCACCACAAATCACACATGCCCACACGAAGTAGCCTATTGTGTTCCTCCCCATGACCTGCACACCGCCTGGCTACCATGGGTGGGTTTCGACGCATGTGACTTCTCGGCCTATAAATAGGCCGAGCTTATCCCCTCTGTATTCACCTAAACAATCACATTTTCTCCTCTTACTATCTACTCCAGCGTGTTCCCCTCCTTCAAATCTCCCTTCCTGTGGCTTTAGAAATTTATCCTCCCTGTCGCCACCTTGAGCCGCTATATGCAATTGCTTTCCCAAGGTTGTTTGACCACCCCTCGCCTTTCCCTTCCCACTCCCATCATCCTATCCCCTCGAGGCAGGCCAACCCATGAGCTAGACTCATATTTAGCCATTGCCCCACCATGACCCACCATGAAAACCACATTCTCCAACCATTTTCACCACATACCTACCTTCCTCTATGTAATCTCGATTTTGATTCTCACCTTTTTGATCAAATTGCCGCTGTCTCCGCTCGTCGCAGCCACCCTTCCCTTTATAAGTCTTATTAATTATTGGCAAATTCTTACTCATAGCGACGCTCACACAAGCACACTTGCAGGATCCCGTGGATGGCGTGCATGTTTATCCGGAGAATTCCTTTCCGCTGTAGTAAGTAGAACTTCATATTGACCTTGGATTTCTAACAAGGGGAATTATATTTTAAATGCAATCTGGTTGTGTTGGGAATATGGTGGTCGAGGGCCATTTGAAGGGTTGGGAAATTTCTAACATAGTTGGTGATAGATTTGTGGGCCAAGGGCCAGATGGAGAGCTAGGCATGACGCATAGTTGGAAAATTGTGTATTGGTTGGATATTTGACAATTGTGAGATTTGTTTGTGAGCTGTGTTGTTTAAAAATTGCCATGCCATCCAATATCTATCTATTCACGCATTTTCATTTTTAATTGTCATTATTCATCTTTATCATAATAATTGTGCTTTACTCTATCTCTCCTTTGTACCAATTATTGATAAATGTTCTACTCTTGATTGTGCTGTGAAATTTGGAGAAATTGTGTCTTTATGTAAAAGTGTTAAAAAGTTATTTTGTGGGTACATTCACATCACGACCCCAAGCCGAGATGGAGCATTATCTCAATGGAGCTTCTCTGGTACATCGAGAGCATATAAAACTAAGTAATGCTCCCAAGGTTGTTGCCAGGCGACAGCAGGCATGGCCAAGAAGATAACACTCTTGGTAGGACTCCCTGGCCCCTCTTCTAGTGGCGGCTAGAGGATTGCTAGTCACGTACGCCGAGCTGAGCATTACTCATTATGAAGTCACATGTACGATCGTTACCCATGTTCTGACAAAGGGAGCCAAGGTGTACGGATGGCCCCTAGGGGAGACCGTGGCACATGCATAAATAAATGATTGTATGGAATTTATGTGGATCACGACCCAAGCGATGGGGTATTATTTCGGTGGAACTCCTATAGTCACTCGGGAGCGTGTAAAACTGAGTGACATCCCCTGAGTTATCGCCGGGCCACAACGGGCTCGGATGAGATGATAACGCTCTCGTGCTGATTCTATGGCCCATTTTCTAGTGGGAGCTAGAGGATGCCTAGTCACATACGCGCCGAGCGTCGAGTTGAGCATCCCTTATTACGAAGTCACATGCATGGTCGTTACCCGTTGTGTGACGAAGGGAGCCAAGGTGCGCAAATGGTCCCTAGGGGAGACTATGGAACCGTATGGTATTCATAATTAATTGAATGTTGTCTAAATCGAAAAGTGATTTTTGGCGTGAATGGTTTAATCAATGTTTTCGTGTAAAATGATAAAGAAGGGGTATTTTGGTCTTTCCACACTTTGGTTGCCCTTGTTTATAGTATGCATTGTGTTTGAAATTCTTGGTTGCGTTTTGTGTGTTCTTTGCTAAGATTGCAAAATCTCATTGTAGTGTTTCCACCTGTGGTTCCATTTCATGGAACGTAGATTTTGATCTAGAGGTGGTATAAAGCACGATGGACCGACTCCCACCCAAGGAATGAAGACTTGGAGCATTTGTAGTTGTGATTTGAGGGATTTGCCTTTACTTTGATCAGTTGGATAATTGTATTAACTTTGTGATGGGCCCCAAGGCGGACCAAGTCTTAAGGATCAATTACAAGATTAAGAGCCATAAAGATCAAGGGTGATGTGAACCCCAATCGACTCGCTTTGAGACCCAACAACAATATTGGACAAACAACCCAGGAAAGCCAAACTCAAGTCTATGGATGGAGAATTTAGACCCGTTGGGAACTCGTTTCAAGAACCTAGATTATATTAAAATCTAGACCCGTTGAAATCCCGTCTCAAGAACCCAAATTACAAGGAGGAACGCCACAAAGGTTGTGATTTACCTTTGATAAGTTCAAGAGCTCAATTAAGAACAAGAAGAGAAAACTCACTCACAATTAAAATTCAGAATAATAGTCTAAGCCTTGGAGTGGCTGGTTACATCCTTTAAATACCCTCCCCAAAACATGATAAAACCCTAGAGTAAAATTTGAGACCCTACTCTCAAAAATGCCCTTCAGTGAACAGTAGCCGTGCTACAGTACTTCGAAACCCTAGTTCAAATAAAATAGTATTTTTCCAAAAAAAGCCCTTGGCCAAAATACAAGGCCTTCCTAAAAACTCTAGTTCATAAGAAATAAGACATGTGGGCTAAGCATCCTCAAACCCACTTATTCTAAACTAATAATAAAAATCCTTTTCAACAAATTGAAAGCCTTAATATCTAAAGGCCCTATCTCTAAGTCAAGTCTTCCACAGCTTGGATCAGCTGGATCAAAGCTGGTTCTCCTTCTTACAAGCCCATCTTGAGTGTTGGGCTCTTGCTAGCTTCTGCCCAAGTGGCTTGTACTAATCCTTGCATTGCTTCCTTGATCTTCTTGGTTCTTGATCTTGTAATTGGCCCATCTGGAACTTGCAAAGGATCTTTAAGAGTAGGCCCACATTGGTTCCCATCATTCCCCCTCTCCTCAAAAGGATTCGTCCTCGAATCTTCACATACATCAAAAGGAGAAAGATCAGAAACATTGAAGGTAGCTGAAACATTATACTCACCTGGGAGATCCACTTTATTAGGCATTGTCATTAATTTTCTCAAGGATTTGGAAGGGTCCATCTCCTCGAGGATGCAACTTAGTCCTCCGATGAGTTGGGAATCTTTCTTTGCGCATGTCAACCCAAACCCAATCTCCTGGTTCGAAGATGACACGCCTTCGCCCTTTATTGGCTTGGGAAGCAACCCTTTTATTCTTTTGGGTAATTTGAAACCGTACCCTTTCATGGAGTGACTTCACCAACTCTACCTTCTTTTGTCCATCCAAGCTATTCCTGCCATC